>JAJGOT010000589.1:117500-140000 GCA_022457155.1 Cladopsammia gracilis
ACTAGCTTAAAAAGAATTACTTGATGCATGCGCTGTGCTATCTCATGTGATCTCCTGCCTCCTTGGTCATGTGATAGAATCTCAATCAAACTTCAACTTACAGGTAAGTCTCGTTTAATTTTCCAAATTATGGTGAACTTTTATAGATGAAGACACTTTGTGATTCCTATCATGGAGTAGCGTGGCCCCCTCTGCATGCAATCCTCCAATTGCGATGGCTTTGCCATTCGAGGAAGCGTTCTTGTCTATTGTTAATGAAAAGAAAAGGAAGCGATGCGATATTAAAGAGGGGTTAGAAAGATTGAGAAATGTCCCCCTCAATACACATAAAAACTGATCATAAAATACACATTAACAGCACTGCAACATAGCAACATCTTTTTATTGAAGATTCTCCCCCATTAAATGGACACTGTCCCACCAAAATAATAAAATTACGTGTCTTAATTTCCATGCTATATTACCAAATGCCACCGAATACTGTTTCATGCAGTCATACAAGTGCTCGATGCAAATACATGCACAGCAAAATACAATTTTAGATACAAAATTCCTTGACGCAGTTACTCAAGTTTCACACACTTAGCAATGACGATCGCTTAGTGCATGAAACTTCAGGAAGTAAATTAGACAAAAACTTTCTATAGAGCAAAACAAAAGCAGTGCATTAGAGAAAAGCTGCACAATAACAACAATCAAAGTAGATTATGTATCCTATCATCAATTTTGATTTCACAACAGCTGGTCAAGAAATCAAACTTTCCATTCTGGTGCAATTTTGAGTATTTTAGTCATTATTTTGGCTTTTCACTCATCACTTTTGCTCATTTTTTATTTTTTCCTCTTATTTTAACATAAAAAGCAAACTTTAAGCAAGTTCCTGGTCATAATCATGAAAACCCGATATTTCAGATGGAACAAGGTCACTTTAACCCTAAAACTACAAGGGGACAAGGGGTTGGATGCCACTCCCTGTTACATTTTTATCAACACTATTAATTTTATTGTTTGCACATGCACTCTTCAGTAACACGGTCCTCTAATTTGTGAGAGGCATTTCAGCAAAATTTGGTGAAAAATTCTTAACTATGGCAAAGACATGTCATGTCATAAGTTTTCTAAGGCCAAGCCATTTTTGAATAAATATACATTTTGTCTTTGTCTTTTGTGAAAAAAAATGTAAAAATGCTGCTGAAAAGCACCAAAATGTTTAATATTATCATATTTTACAACCATAATTCTTTTATAATTTCCAAGCTTTTTTTAGACCCAGTGCTTTCACCCACAACTTTGTCTATGTCCAAGAGCTAACAAATTGAAAAAATAATCAATAATTGTCAATAACCATGCAAAATTACTTACAAGTTACATGTCAAGAATTATTAATACAAACATACGCATCATTATTTAAACTCCTTCTGTCTCCATAATTCCTTCAACACAAAGCAAGCAAGCAAACAGCAAGTGCAAGTTAAAATCAACATAAACTACGTAAAACTATGCGTTTTACATTTTTTTAGAATAATAATTGTTATTCCAAATATACGCATATAACATGAATCTCAATATCTCCCATTTGTTAAAGAAGTTACAGTTTACGAATACGAATAGCAAACTTTCTAACATAATTTTGTCTATTCGCAGTTAGTTACACATGTAAAGCAGATGACGAACAGTCCACACCAATGCCATACAGTTGTCAGCAGACACTGCCTAGTAATTCTGAAGAAAACACAATGCTACATTCCGGGACACCTTACTCTTTTAAGATATCTAAAAACTGGAGAAAAAAAAAACATTTGTGCTAGTTACAACGATCTGAAGCGTAAGTGCTTACACTTCTACACTGAGATAGCGCACCATGAATCAATTTTGTCTCTTCACAATTCAAACTACCCATTTAAAATCTACAGCAACACAATGTCTCCATACAACAATGTGCAGATATTGTCTGTTGTTTGCCAAAAAGATGCAGTGCACAATTCCACGACATTTAAAGCTGCTCAGATTGCTAATAACATGACAAACAACATTTGTACCGGTTACCGCTATCAATATGCATTACAACATAGCTTAAGAGAAGCGCGCGTTCTGATTGGCTAATACGCCCGATCCATTTGCCCGTGGGTTGCATGTTGACGTCAATTTGTTTTGTACTTTTTTCTTGGCAACTTTTTTCATCGATGTTACCACTTTTTACAACATAATTCCTATTTTTTTCTTGTAAAATATGGAAAAATCTAATAATTCTTCCGGAAATGAGGAAGATAATTCCTGTGAGCTACCAAATTTCGAGCTCAAGCTTTTTGACGGGCCTCCGGCTAAGAGATTTGCTTATTTAAGCAAGCAGGAGCTGAATAAGCTTATTGAACAAAGACACCCGGAGAAGACCAAAAAAACAAATTGGTCTGTATCAACCTTTTGAGGTAAGTAATGTATAGCAGCAATTCTAGAGAGTGTTTTTCGGCGATTTGGCGACAATAAAATTCCGCACAAGCTTTCATTTTAAAACTTTTCAGGCGTCGAAAGCCATTTTAATGCTTTCTGCGAGCAAAACCTGTACATTAACTTTCATAATTTAATTTGTTGAGAGTTTTAATAAAATTTCTGTTTTAATGTCTTACATATTAAATCCGCCTGTTCCAAAAACGTTGAAGATAATTGTTTACTGAGCATTAATAAGGGAAGTTTTATCAAAATATTGGTAGCCTCTGATAATTTTTTTCAGTTTTGCTCGATCGTTGAACTCTGACAACCGCTTGAAGGAGCGACTGCATCGTGCACAAATATAAGCTTCAGTTCTAACACTTTCCAAGCCTCAGTTGTATGTTCTTTTATTTTACCAAATAACGAAAGTAACAGAGACCAATTTTTTTAAGCCATTCATGTGTTACATTTCAGCCTGGTGCTCAGAGAAAGCTATACAAACACCCGCTGGAAAAAAATACCAGATTTCCACAGGTGTATTTTGTATGGAAAATGAAAAATCCAAACTAATGTAGTTTCCATACTGGGTTATTGTATGGAAAATTGTGGGATAAAATCTTTGGACTTTGGTTTTCCACATTCAAAACAAACTTGGGTATTGTAGTTTCCAACCTTAAAGTGGAAAACTGTATCTCCATGGAGAAATCATTATTTCCAAGTATGTATTTTTCTAACATAAATGCCACCGAATTTCCACACATGTATTTTGCATGTTAAATGGAAAATCCACATCATTAAAATTTCCGCACTTGGGTTTTTGAACACTCAAAACAAACATGGAAATTCCAATTTCCAAACTTAGCATGGAAATCTGTAATTCCATATAAAGGAACCTTTACTTTCCAAATATGTTATTTTGTTTCAGAAAAACACTACATTTCCACACATGCATTTTTTGTGGTAAATAGAAAATCCGCATCAGTGAAATTTCCACACTTGGGTTTTGAACACCCAAAACAAACATGGAAATTCCAATTTCCAAACTTAGCATGGAAAACTCTACTTTCCAAATATGTTTTTGTGTTGAGGAAAACACTAAATTTCCACACATGTATTTTGTGTGGTAAAATAGACAATCTGCATCAGTGAAATTTCCACACTTGGGTTTTTCAACACTCAAAACAAACATGGAAATTCTAAGTTCCAAACTAATTAGAATGGAAAACTCTAATTCTGTAAGGAACTTTTACTTTCTAAATATGTTCTTAGTTTGGTAATAGCAAAAAAGGTTTACACATACGCGTACTTTGAGTAGAAAAAAAGAATTCCAACATCAATTAAATTCCCACAAACAGATTTTTGTATGGAACGCTTCCAAACTAATCCTGGGAAAATAATATTAAAGATTATTTTGGATTAGGGTTTAGATATTTTTGGGTTGTCAACTTTTGACGACCTTTTCAAAATAAGCCGTGAGTGACTTTAACTTTACAAACACATTTTTATTCAATTTGGCAAGTTCCACTTCCGCAGAAGTTCCGCTAAATCGGAAAACCCTCTTTATTGCACCAGGTTAATTTCTATTTTCTTTGTGTTAGATTCAACATTGCGATTACTTGGCACATTAAACCTATTTGTTTCAATCTGTGAGATGAATTTACCTTAGGTCTGAGTAATTCATGCAAATATATTTCCTATTCCTATCAATATTAATGTACAAGCATGTTCTTTTTTTTCGAATACGATCAACACCCACGCTCCGACACAACGATTGAGGTGTCTCTAAACATTAATTTTTACTTACCATTCTCTTGTTGCAACAGTCTCAAAGTTGAAAGATGACGTTCCTGAGTTGTATAATGTACAGGCTTTCCACGGCAATCTTCACAAGGGCAATGGACATGAACTGATTTTCTTTCAGAGCAGTAACAAAGCGACGAAGGATCAGGGACGTCTGCCAGTCCGTCCGCCATCTTTTTTAGTTACGTGAGCAATCAGTGCTTCAGGACAGAGTCCACTCCCCATACATAATGTACCTACCATAACATGTCAATCAGATTGTCAATCAGTCGAAGGAGTAACCAATGAAATGGAAGAAAAGCTTCTGCAACCAATCAGATGAAGCTAATTTTGATATAAAACAATGCTTCCACTTCTTCGCACCCTTTTCCTTGCGGTACTTACGGAGAGGCATGTCTGCGAAAGGCAAGGTCTTTCGATCTTCGTCTTTGTGCACGGCGGCCAGTTCGCAGTCTTCGCTAGATGAGAATTCTGGAAATGAGAGAGATTTTGAGTCAAAGTCACTCTGTAAGTCGTCAAAAACAGCAAAGAGAAAGCTTACGTAGGAGATATCTTACCAGAAAACAGAAAGCGGCGGGAAAATCTACATGCTGTTATTGCAAAGCCGAATGACGAAGACATGAGGGAAACTTCAAGTGGAAGTCAGCGTGCAAGTCGAAAACGAAGCGCACACGATGAGGAAGTAGGTGATAGCTTCACAGAAAACGGAAAGCGGCAGGAAACACCTTCACATGAACTTGCAACCGAACCCGCGAACGTGCTCGCTGCTAAGCATGTTGTTTATCTCCGCAGCGATAAGGCTAATCTGGGACTTTAAAAAGTCTCTCATGCAATAAAATGCGAAATTAGGGATTAAATCGGATCAAGTGTTCACTTTAAAAGTTTAGAAATTAGTTTGGTATTCTTGATCTCCTCGGTAAATATGCTGACGTTGCTAATTCACTTTTTATTTGCAGATTGGTCTCGAGAACAAGTGAAAAAATGGGTTTGTAACCTCTTTGGTGATGAAGTTGCTGACAGGTTCTTTCAGGAAGAGATCGACGGACAGGCTCTATTGGAAAGCAAACGTTTGGAAGAGGATCAAGTTCTTGAGAAACTCGGAATCTCAACAATCGGCAAGAAAGAACGTTTTGAAAGAGAACTAAAGGCTATCAGACCAGCAGTGAAAGGTATATATTTCTTTCCAGTGTTCTTTGTCTTATGAAGTAAATTTCATAGTTTACCTTTTCGGTGTTAATAGTTTCATGATCATAGCACTGTTGTCAGGGTTCATGCAGAATCTGGAATTCTTGAAAATGGAAAACTAGTTTTTTATACCGGAAAATATTCTGATAACAAAAATAGGAAGAAAGTCTAGTGTTTTTGTAACAGCCTGGAATTTGTATAGGTAATCGCATGGGCCCGAGTAAAATTAAGGATTAATATCACGCGTGTTTTCAGAAGCTGTAGAAATTGCCCGAGTCGCTTCGCGACTCGGGCAATTTCTACAGCTTCTGAAAACACAAGTGATATTAATCCTTAATTTTACGAGGGAACATGTGATTACTTGTTTATAATGTAGAGGGCAAAATTATAAGGAAACCTTTCAGACTTTTTAAGAGTCACTTAGACTTGAAACTACCCGAAGTGAAAATACTCTCTCGCAAACTGACAAGAAAAAGCGACGAGGGCAATTTCTACAGCTTCTGAAAACACAAGTGATATTAATCCTTAATTTTACGAGGGAACATGTGATTACTTGTTTATAATGTAGAGGGCAAAATTATAAGGAAACCTTTCAGACTTTTTAAGAGTCACTCAGACTTGAAACTACCCGAAGTGAAAATACTCTCTCGCAAACTGACAAGAAAAACTTTTCAACTTACTGTGGTTAAATAAATTTCTATTCGGTCAAAGATACATTTGGCTGTTATGTACATCTAGAGAATATAGCCTGATTTTTATCGATAAAAGACACTACGACAAAAACAAAGCAAGTTTTATTTAAGCGTACCTGTGTTTTGAAGTTTTTGCCGCTTTGATAACAACAACAAATGGCGAGAGTTCAAATTTGCTTGCACGTTTGGCGATTTAATTGCTCTCTTTCACTTCTTTTAGCCTTATTCTTTCTCCTGTTATACGTATATTTTCCCTTTAAGCAAAATCTGTCAAAGTTCTTCTCTTCAGGTCCGCAGAAATCCGCATTTTTTCATTGAAGTGATGGAACTTTAAAACCTTTTGTCGCCATGAATGAATTTCTTCGAGGTCTTCAACGTCCGAACTGGCTGCAGGCGCCTAGTTAATCCAAGATTTGACACAAATAATCGCTTCCTGTTTGGCGTAAAATGCTGTTATTCTCCTGTAGAATTCATTTCTTAGGTATCTTCCGGTTTCATTCCTTTTTTATAACAAAATCTCCAGCGAAACATGCGAGCGCTCTGTTTGTAAATTTTCTTCAAAATCCCGCCAAGCCAACTGAATGCAACGAGAACGACGCGCTCAACCAATCACGAGTGAGAAATTTTGATGCTCGACCAATCAGGAGCGAGTAATTTTGCCCTCAATTAAAAAAAATGCCCTCTTCGTCAGCCAATCAGCATTCAGTAATTTTGCCCTCTATATTATAAGTCTGTTAAGCCTAGAGGATATCTTTGTCTCAAAAATCAGATTTTAATTTAAAACTGGTGATGATGAAACTGCCGCCAGCATAAACTGCAAATCCCTAGTACTTGTATAGTAAGGGGTGGGGTATGATGAGTTGTAAAATCCAAGATACCAAGAACCTTGTTTGAAAATCTGAGACCTTGAGACAAGAATACTTCATGACAGAAAGAAATGCGCAAAAGTGAGACTTTCATGAACGGTTTCCAAGATTTTGAGACTGGATGAAAGTTTTCCTTGAACCACGAGACACCATTCATCAGCCCTAGTAACATGTGCATTATAAATGGTTACAGAATTTCATACTTGACAATACCAGCACCATTAATGTCATCGTAGAACTGTCAATATTTATTTGCTGCTCTTTCTCTAGGTAACTCGAATACGTTTGGTCGTAAAAAGGCTAAGATCGATTCTTCATCATTCAGAGATATTGACAGGCTCTTCACAATTGAAGAGAGAGAGCACCTTTCCTGCAAGGACAAGGGTATCTACAATACAAAGTAGGTATATTCACAGTAGTGCGATTCTTTTGTGCATACCATCAGGGTTATTGGTAATTGGTTAATGTGAAGCTCAATTTCAAAATGTTATTGGTCAAACCAATGACCAGGCTACTGGCATGGAAAGGACTTCAACTAATTTAAACTTAAAAAATGACAACAAACTAAGATAAGTTCTCTGTGGTAAAAGGTGGATATGAAACACTAGTATTTCTCTAGAGAGTTAGTTGCCTGTGCTATTAGGGTCAAAAAGTTAATTGAAGAGTTCTACTACTTTGTCTATAGCATATGGAGACTTTGGCATAAACTAGCAATAAATGACCGTCTGCATGCTTTCTGGACTTGTCGTCTGAGTCTTCTTTGCCTGGTTGTCAAATCACATTTGTATTGTTTCTTTCCTCCTCTTCTTTAACAATATAACAAGGGTCTAAAGAACTAATCTGCTCCTTTACCAGGAAAAGAAAGATCAGTAAGAAAGTGGATAAAAGATGGCCACATAATACTGTCCTACCAAATTACAGAAATAAAGCAGACGCACTGGAAGTTGACAAGTTCGTGGACAGAATAGTGGAAGATGGGACTTTGCTCTTTCCAGAGTGTGGATTACAGAAAGCAGCAGTCCTTGAAATTGTGCAAAAGAAAATAAGAGAGCAACGAAGGCTGCAGAAAGACATGCCCCTTACCCAAGATGAGGTCCCGTCTACTGACAGTGCATCGGAATCATCCTCCAGTGGAACTCCTAGTCCACCGTTATCACAAACACAGTTTGCCAGCCGTGTAGGGATGTACAACCTTTATTTTCATGAAGGTGAGTGTATGTCAGGATCATTTTTTTACATTTTCCCCAGTTTATTTGACAAGATTTTCCGGGGAAAGGGGGTGGGGGGGGGGGGGGGGGGTGGTGGTTGCCTGGTGACGTCAAAACCAGAAGGCTTGGAAGCAAATCCTAGTGTCTACGAAACTTGCGTGCTTGTGGTGTAAAAATTCAATGTTTTGGAGCGGCAGGTGTTTAGATCAAATTCCGCAGGCTTATCTGCCACTTGGTAATGGGACGTCATGGCAAACCGTTCTTTTACATTCAAATAAGCCATAGAATGTGTGATTTCCAAGTGGCAGAAATCATGCAAAATTTGATATAGACACCTGTAGCCTCCCCCCCCCCCCCCAAAAAAAAAATAGTAATTTATTACACCATGAACATGCAAGTCATGAGGACACGAGGGTTAAATGCTTCTGAGCCTTCTGGTTTTGATGTCATCAGATGCCAAGCCCAAGCACTCGGTCAACCTTGAGGTGTGAGTCAATAACGTTTGTTGTTGTTGTTGGGCGTGGCTAAAGCGCAAACTTTGAAGCTCGATTTCTGGGTGAAAAGTGGTGGAATCCCAAAAAAAATTTCAGGGTACTTATTTATGTTATTTATAAATACAAAAACCATAAAAATTCTCTAGTCATTTTAGACACTTCAATGCAACATTTTATTATAAACTTCTATATCTTTTGTAGACATGACACAGAGTACGGCCGATTTGATAGTTATGGCTGTCTTGGGGAAGCTGTCACTGAAGGACGTTAAGATGGATCACATGCACAAGTTGAAAAAGATGTTTAACCTCAGCTTGCTCAGGGGGAGAGATAAATCTACTCACGTAAGAGCTGTTGCCAAATCGCTCCACAATGAGGGCTACATCAAGATTGCTAAGGATGCAAATATGGCATCACTAACTCGTGATGACATTACAGTTGTCAAGACATTGGATCTAGGAGATTGATTTCAGCATCACAAAACAGGGGTGAGTCAATAACGATTGTTGTTGTTGTTGGGCGTGGCTAATGCGTGAACTTTGAAGCTCGATTTCTGGGTGAAAAGTGGTGGAATCAAGAAATTCCTTTTGGGGTACTTATTTATGCGCTATATGAATACCAAAACCACAAGAATTCTCTTGGCATTATAGACACTTTAATGCAACTTTTGATATAAACTTCTATATTTTTTAAAGACATGTCACAGAGTATGGCTGATTTGATAGTTGTGCTGTCTTGGGGAAGCTGTCACTAAAGGACATTAAGATGGCTCATGCACAAGTTGAAAAAGATGTTTAACCTCAGCTTGATAAATTTACTCATGTAAGAGCTAGCTGTTGCCAATTCGCTCAACAATGAGGGCTACATCAAGATTGCTAAGGATGCAAATCTGGCATCACTAACTCGTGGTGGCATTACAGTTGTCAAGACATTGGATCTAGGAGATTGATTTCAACCATCACAAAACTAATTGGGTATCAAACGTGGCATGTTTGGTTGGTAAACGTTTGAAGTTTTTCTTACAGTGCATTACGCGTGCTTTGCTGCTCAAAGTAAGTTGTTTATTACCGAAGTTTGAATAAAACCGCTAATATTGATGGTTTTTTTACCATTAAACTTTATACATTGCAAAACATACCTTTCTAATTGTGAACGAAAGTCATTCCTGGTGGCCAATTTCGGGTGCAAAAGCTTAAGTAGCAGACCTTCAAACTTCAAATGTTTACCGACCAAACATGTCGCGTTTGTTACCCAATTAGATCATGTTTTTTTGTGATGTGTTCATGCTTGGGCGAAACCGACGGTAGTTGTGTTCATGATTTGGCTTGGACATTTTATGTAATGTAAACATTAGTGTAGACTATTTGTAATTGGTGATGAAGTGTTGCTGACAGGTTCTTTCAGGAAGAGATACAGCAGATTCAGGGTGTGAGCGTTTAACAGCATCAGTTGTCACATTCATTGTAACAGTTTTTTGATTGTATTGGTAGGTAAAATGTCAGACATGGCCAGGCGAGAATGATTGCATTGCTTGACAAATGTCAGACATTGCCAGGCGGGATTGATTGCGTTGCAAGGCAAAATGTATTTCATTCAGAGATCAGTGTTGAACAAACTCTGCTAATTAATCTCCGAATGAAATGAAGGTTACTTACATTGAAACTGTGTTTATACGAAGTCTATTTGTTTAGTTTCAAAAAGTTTTTGTCCCAGACAGAACCCCGTTAGTTTACCCCAGAAATGTCTGGCATTTTGCATCGCAACACAATCAATAACGGTCGTTATAATGAATGCGACAAATGACACTGTTGAACGCTCAACCTGAATCCGCTGTAGATGGACAGGCTTGTTTCGAAAGCAAACAGTTGGAAGAGGATTAAGTTCTTGACAAACTTAGTTTTTAGACTGTAACGTTCAGGTTGTTGGATGTGCCAACACTTAAAGCACCCATAATGACCTAGATGCATTCATTTTTGACAACTTGTTTCTTTCAAGCAATACCAAAACAATTTATACACTGAACAAGAAGGAGAATCATGCATGTTGGAATATGTGGGGCTTGAAGGGTTGAGCAAGACAGCTTATTGACTGACAATAAGTCTATTTGATTGTAAAATCCACTAAAACAGTTAAATCTGGTTATCATTGGCTTTTTATGGCTATTCAATAGTTGTTTTGTCGATAGTGATAAATTTTTTAAGTTTGATATTTCATAGCTTAAGTTGCTAGCTTTTTGTAGAAAGTAATATCGTGTTCATGATGTGTACTTTGAGTCCAGTTATGTGAGACAGTTATGTGGTCTAGTTCTTGACTGAAAGTATAAGGACAGTTGTAGTCATATGCATGTACATAACAAGCTGTTATGACATTATTGTCTGATAACAGTGCAATGCTGTCTTTTGATATTTTTCCAATAAAAGATTAAGCTACAAGTTTGTTAAGTGAAGCTTTATTTGATTTTTGCTATGTGCAGTATACCGGTACATGGTTTATATTGGTAATTTCCAAGGCTGGAATTCTACAAGTCCAAACATGGACAACTCCCATAAACAAAGTGTGGCATTTTAAAAAACCAGCTATGGGTTTTCAGTTATTTACCATAAATGGTTTCCATTTCACCAAATAGGGAAAAATCCAAAATATGCATTTCAAAATACAAATATGCATTTATTAGTAAATATGTGTGGTTATCTTCCTTTCCATGATGGGCTGTTTGCAAATCCAGGTGTGGAAAAAGGACATAAAAGAAAGAAATGGAAAATATCCAAGTTTGGTAAGAGGGAAATCCCAGTATGTCTACTTGGTACCATAAAATCCAAGCATGGTTTTGTGAATTGCCAACAATGGTAATCTCGTACAAAATTTGGAAAAACCAAGTATGGTACCTACAAAATCCAAAGTGGTATTAAGCCACAATCCACGTTTGGAAAAATTATACTAAATCCCTGTTTGGAAAATATTTGATTTCCACGCAAATTCCATGTAATTTCCATTTATATTCCTAATTTGGAAATTTGCCAATTTTTCCAGTGACCGCTTGAAAACATGACAATCGGTCAGCTGGACCATAACATGAGGCGATTTTACACCGAAGCACGAACACAAAAAGGGGAGCCATACAGTAACTCCGCCTATCTAAACTCTCCTCCATACAACAAAGGGCTCCAGCTAGCAAGTGATCCGAGATTTTTGCGGTCAAACCAGATGTTAGACGCGCAACTTATCAATTTAAAACGAAGTGGAAAGGAAAACGCAACCCACAAACCTGCTATTGAAGAAGAGCATCTCAAACAGCTCAAAGCCAGCGGTGTTTTTTCTCTTTCTTTCCCACTCTCACTTTTAAGAAATGTCTGGTTCCATATTGTTCTTTTCTTTTGCTGAAGAGGCCGTGAAGGACAGAGAGCTCTTACCACAAAAAGCTTCAAGTTTGCCGTCGATGCAGCCGGGCGAAAATTCACAACCATGATACATGATGAAGCTTCGAAGAACCATCCAGGTGGTGTCAATGACAAACCCAGTAACGAAAAAGAAGCTAGGATGTACGAAACTGCAGGCCAATACGATGGCTAAGGCTCTAAAGCTGTACCTTGAAAAGATTAACCTGAATTGCAGTGCGTTTTTCTAGTATCCAAAGGCAAATTTCAGTCCTGAAGAAGACGTGTCGTTCGAGTAAAGGCCACTAGGCGTCAACACCCTGGCAAACATGATGAAAAAAATCAGCGAAGCGGCCGGGCTGTCCAAAATATACACAAACCACAGCATCAGAGCGATGGCCATAACACTGTGGCGTTCCCAATCGACATATCATGTCAATTTCAGGGCATCGAAACGAGCAGTCCCTTGCACATCACAACTCTCGACTATCCGTTTCACAGCTTCAAAATTGCAGTGATGTGCTGTCAAGGGCTCTTTTGGCCCCAAGCACTGGTTGTGTATCCACAGCTTCCTCAGTGCAATCCACAGTCCGAGTGAGCAGTGGTTCACGTCAAGAAATAAATCCTTCACAGGTTGCAAGAGATGTGGCACCATTCTTCCAAGATTACACCATTCCAAATGTGCAGTTTGTCTTCAATTCTTCGGAAAACCGATCCAAATTTAACTAACTTTTGAGAAATGGTTTTACCGACAGCATTTTTGTTGTCAGTTCGATATTTAGGTTAACTTTCGGAGCAGTTTGAAATTGTTTGTTTGTACGAGATTGAGAAAACATAAACTAACTCACCGCGATCCAAGAAAAATGTTGATGTGTCGCTTTGTCAGTCTTTTGAATGAACATTTTCGCGCGGTTGATCGTGCTTTTGACTTCATGTAAGCAGGACGAGATTCAATAAATATTTCTATCCAAAAGAAAAGATCTTGAGTCTTAATGTTATAAAAGAAATGGTAAATGCAGCAGCTGTGCAACCATCGAGTTATGGATGCACTTGGGAGGTTTGCTAAGCACTCAAGAAGCTAGAGTCGTACTCGGCTATTGCCTTGTGCGATTCTTACGCTTCTTTTGTGCTTAGCAACCTCCCGCGTGCATCCATAACTCGATAGTTGCACGCTGCACGTTTACCATTTCTTAATTTTCAGAATGTAAAGAACAAACTAATGATCAAACAAACAATTACTTATTTCACCTCCAAAACAACCATTATGCTACAAAATTTTAAGTAAATCAATTTGATTAACTTCTATACACTCACATCTGTTTATATTGGATAAACAAATATGTTGGAAATACTGGTAAGTGACAATAACGTAGAGTTTCGATAGTAGCGACCCTCATTACTTTCGGAATTATCTTTCGTGTATCTGGCCAAAGCAGGAGTGCGGCTGAGGGTGTATGGCTTTAAGGAGGAGGCATCAAGATTCCTTGTGTTTATGAAATTGGCGTCAAGAAAGGACTTAGAAGTCTAAGAAAAGAACTACTATTCCGAAAGAAATGAGGGTCGCTATTATCGGAACTCTACGGTATTTATAAAATTATTACCAAATGAATACCTTTTTTGTGTCCAAAATTTTCATTAACAGTATATTCCCATTTTTTACAGCCGATTTCAAGGTTGTGTGCAAAGTAATGATTTTCAAACATGAATTCACACAAAATACCACAATGTTGAAAACATTTAACCATGAAATAAGCTCAAACAGTAAAAAACAAGATCTCTCTATCTCCTTCACCATTCTGATAATAGTCTAATAATGACGCTTGAATTCTAACATTCGAATCATCACTTCAAAATCATAAGTGCTGAATAGCATTTCAAAAAGCAGTTCTTCACAGTATACTAACACTTTAGAGGTTTTTCAACAATTGTCTGATCAAAATTGAGCACACAATGATACATGAATCATACAAAGTCAATCATGTTTGACAAACATGCATCTGCACACTGCACTCAAATCTGCTGCAAACTCATCGATCTAACTTGCTGTTTATAACCATTTCATTCCACTGCTTTTCTCCTAGAAACACTGAATCTTACAGTGCTGTAGACGTATGGGCGAAGCATGTAAGTAAGCATGTAAGTAAGCATGTAAGTAAGGGATAAACACCAAGAACGGAGGTATTAACCATATACATGTATATGGATTAATACCGACGTTCGAAGTGTTTATCTGACTTATTTCATGATATTAGTCAATTCACATCTGCGTCAGATCGAACCGCCAACAATGAAAGAGATTTGATGTGCGATATTTCACAAGACCATGAGAAACTGCCGTGACGTGATACCTTGGGACTAGCCGTCTAAAAACAACGCTACATTCCTAATAATGCTTTACCCAACGGGTTTGAATAACAGTTCACTCTGTTTAAAATATTCATTTGCATGTATTGGTTGCAATGACGGAAGACTGTACGGAAAGCGATGAGGACATTTTAGCTTTTTGCAAGATACTTTACCTCCAAAATTTAGCATCGGTTCAGTTTTAGACGGGATACTAGATATAGATGAAATTGGAACTGAGCAGAACATCAACGTGGGACCATCAGAGCAATCGAAAGGCACAAAAGTACACAGGCAGATTTCTATCGTAGACGATGGCGAACTTCAAAAGAAGAAGGAATCTCGAATATCGCCAAATACAAGAATAAACACACTGTGGGCAGTCCACACTTGGTCTGAATGGGGCAGCGGAACGGAACGAAATCATCTCAAGCAAAGGTGAAAGCGGAGCTAGATATTGATATAGTCTCTCCTGAAGTAAAGTGAAGTAGTTGATTTATTATATTGTATAAAATTAAGATATTACAGTGCTGAGCGCCGAACCGTGAACACCTAACAAAGTTCGGTACAAGTTTTTGACAAGTTTTTGACAACTTTGATGAGTCGCGTCAGTTGACCAATCAGCATCGGAGGTTGAGAAAAGCGCGGGAGAGTCAACGGTAATCCTCGAGTTTTTCTTCTTTAGCTTCAGGCGCCAGAATATAATGAATGCTTTTCCTATCAACGCTTGTAAGTATTCACCGACAAAACTCTATTTTAGTCAATATTGAGGTGTTGCTGCAGTTCGAGATCGAGTTCTTTACTGTCAGTTCAGTTTCATTCATAAGATTTGTTTTCATTTTAGCCGGTGTACAGCTACGAGTGAATAGTAGTGGAGGGATTTTTGACAATGGAAGGGCTCTACCAGATATGTACAGGGAAAGAATATTAGACCTGCACAACGAAGGATGGGGTCAGCGACAAATTGCACGAGAACTCCACAAGAGCGCAAGTTATATAAACAAAGTCGTTAGCCGCTATAACGAAGTAAATACTTCTCTTCGTCCCTTGAAACAATATTCACAAGAACCCCCAAAACTAGGACAAAATGCTCTAGAATTTATCGAAGTCCAAAAAATCCTAAAGCCAAGTGTTTACAGCCGAGAGCTTCAAGAGCGACTATTGCTGGACGGAGTGATCCATCCCGCAGATATACCAAGTGCATCCCAGATCAACCGAGTTGTCCGCGAAAAACTCGTCATGACCAGAAAAAAAAAACAGTGTCATACCCCTTGAGTCCATGACTCCGCAAAATCAACAGCGGATTGATGAATACCTTACTGAAATCTCAAACCTCGATTCTAACAGACTACATTTTTTCGACGAATCCAGCGTGATAAGAACAACGGGAAACAGAAATTATGGCAGTGCTACATTAGGCGAAGTTGCTTTCGAGATGCAACGCTACGCGTCCAACGCCACTTACACGCTCAACCTCCTACATTCCTTCCAGGGTGTAGATTATTATAACATTTTAGATGGACCGTCAAATGGGATGGAACTGTTACAGTTTTTTGATGAAGCATTGCAACTTGAGCGCGCAGATGGGAGCGCAGTTCTTGAGCGCCAAGACTGCATAGTAATGGACAACTGTGGCTTCCATCACGCGCGCCACATTGAACCCGTTCTCAGAAATATATTGGCAGAATGTGGGGTTCGACTCATATACCAGCCGCCCTATTGCCCCCAGTTCAACACCTGTGAGTTCTGCTTTCATCAGATCAAGGAATATCTGCGAATGCACCAAATGTTGGCAGAACAAGAGACTAAAATAGCGATTGCTGATGCAGTTCTAAATATTTCGCCTGCAAACTCATTCGCCTATTTCAAGCACATTGGCTATTTCTAGTTTGGGGAAAAATTTCAATTCTATAGTTCCTCGGGACAAAAACAATCTGCCGCTATAGTATAACTAGCTTTTCTCCGAATTGTAGCTCGTCAAAGAATGCAGTGTAAATTCGGACAATGTAAACATTGATAGTAATCAGAAAACTCAGAACAGTTGACATTTTATTCAGTCAAAAAATTTGTTCCATTTGTTTGTGATCTAACAAATTCGATACATAATATTCATATTCCTCGTTGGCATGAATAAAATAGATAGTAGATAATGAATACACAGAAATAAAATCAAACCAAGGAGTAATTTCTAAACAAGAACGTGATAAACATCAGGTCAAGGGCTCATAATGTGTTCCGTAAACAAACTAGTTCTTTTTGTTCTTTGTATAAATAGCCAACAATTTCAATTTATGACCTGTTGTAAAGAGCTTACATTTTGCCAGGCATATAACAACAACAAAAACAGTTTCAAGACCTGAAATGAATGAATCTTCATCAAAGTTTCAAGACCTGTTGTAAAAAACTTACATTTTGCCAGGCATATAAATGTTTACATTAGATTTCTCGTATTGTTCTATTATCTGCGTGAGCCGCCAATCTTCACTTTCATCCCAATCAGGAACATTTCTAAGCGCTCGTTGAAGAACAAGGAGATCGCGATCCAGAATAGCTCTGTTCCCACTTCCATATCGAAACATGTTTTGTGCTTTCAAGCGCGGTCTCATGACTGCAAAGAAAGAGCCCTTGCTTCTCTCGCGCGCAGCTTTGAAATTCTTGAGATTAGACTCTTCGTCCACATACTTATTCTCTAGAACTTTGATTTCACGTTGAAGTTGTGTGATCTTTTGCTTTTCTTCAGGGTGTTTTTCCTTGATTTTGCATTTATTTATGTCAGTACACGGTACACTATTACACGTTGTTTTAGTGTGACCGCCTTGGTGACAATTGTTGCAGACACGACCGCGAATTTCTGCTAGACTGCGAAACTGCTGTTGGTTTAGATTTAGTTTCGCTAATTCTTCTTTCGCACTTGACAACTGAACTTTGAGAACCTGTAGGTTGTCCTCGATTTCTTTTTGTTGAGCGTCTAAGGGACTTCTGGGCTGATTTGTCGCACAAGCGGCGTTATTTGTAGGAGTCGTAGGAGTAAAGCACAAATGTTTTGGTTGTAATGCCGCCGTGTTCTCGTCGGAGTTATACTGCTCAGTTCGTCGGCACTTCCTGGGCATTGGAGAATCAACTTCATTTGCCTGAATATATATTTTTCTCAAGTCTCTATCGTTCATAACCTTTGCACTTCTCAGCATTTCTTGAAAAGAAAAATCATCGTCCGAGCAAAGATTGACCATATCTCCATCTTCGTCGCGGAACCGAATCCTTATGTTTGAGGACGGCAGATGAGATAACGGCGAACAGTGCTTTTTGATCTGATTGAGAAGCGTTTCTAAAGATAAGTCACCATGATTGAGAAGAAAAGTGCTGAATCGTTTTTCGCCGTATTCAACCTTCACCTGATATGAAGCCATTTTAGCGGGAAATGGCGAGATCTCGATACTATCGGGAAAGGACAAGAACAAACAAACGGCCAGGCCTCCAATAAATCCTGAGACGTGATTGGTTTGCGGGAAACTCAAACTCATCAAAGTTGTCAAAAACCTGTCAAAAACTTGTACGGAACTTTGTTGGTTGTTCACGGTTCGGCGCTCAGCACTGTAAGTTCATCCAGAGGAAAGATTTGATTCTGTGAAGTAGGCTCACTTAATAGCGTATGAAGTGGACTTAAAATTGAAAGTCGGTGGAGGGCAGTGATAAAGTAGCAGATAAGAGCGGGGCTGATGAAATTGAAATTATGACTATTAATGAGGGATAAATCTATACAGATAAACGAGGGATTTATCTGTATAAATCCCTCATTATATTCATAATTTCAATTCATTAGTCCCGCTCTTCCCTGCTACTTTATCAAGCCCTCCCCGGACTTTCAATTAGTTTACTAATCACCTGGGTTGTAAGTTAAATACAGGTTCTTTAATAACAAAAGAAAATGTGTGAATCATGAAATAAACTAAATTGAAAACATTATAATAAATAAAATGATTATTACAATAGACCTTATCAGAGCAAACGTCGACCACAAACTACTGTATTCTTCCAGAAAATATCCATATCTGCCCCATGAACACTTTTCAAATTAAAGCACCCCACCCCTCTACAAATTCTTTCCTTTAAAAACACAATTGCGTCTATTCATAGTTAACTTACCCATTTAAAGGCAATGACGCAAGCCTTCCCAGAAAGATAAGCGTCTTGTGGCATTTTATCCATTGGGCCCATGGCAGTTAAGCCTATCGAGAGACCAGCGAACTACTCTGTTGATGATTGACACCCTGTTCAAGCTAAATGAAAATACCGGCGGGGCTTAAGTACAGGTCACAGGTCACATGTCACAGATTACAGGTTGAAAATAAATAAAGAAATGAAATGAGGCAAAGAAATATCTTGCAAACTAAACTTGTGAAAAAGGCGGGCCAACTGCTATCCCCCCCCCCCCCCTCCATGGGCCACGCAAAAATAAAATGGTTCGTCCATAAACATTTGCGAAATAAAATATATTTGTCCATCAAAACCGACGTTTTTCCACTTCGTTTCCTTTTTTCTTCGATCGTTTCTTTTTCTTTATCTTTTCTTTTTCTTCATAGTTCTAACCTTTTTCTAACAAGTGGCTACACAAGGAGAACACACCCTTACCCTGAAGGGATGTGGTCATGTGATCATCAAACATGTCAGAGTACGAGGTAAGTGGCTTGTTACCTTCTATTTTTGCCAAAAGCTGCCAGTTAGCGAAAGGATACTGCATACATTTTTTGAGTATTCGCCAATGCATTTATCACGGCTGTTTGTGTTTTATATTTAATCAAGTTACGATGGCCAAAGAACAAGAGTTTATAAGCGTAAAAAGCTTAATTTTATTGTGTTAAAACTGAAAAGACCAGCTTTTTAATATTAGTCGGTATCTGGCTATCCGCGATGTCCAACACTTCTTAAGCAGTCACAACTGTCAGTTACTCTTTTTTCTTTCTTATTAGCCATATCAGTAACTCAACCAGAAAATTGATTAAACTGGAACAGCCAGGAACTTCTCTTCGGCCATCTTTGTTTTGAAAAAATACACATGTGCATACGCATCAAGATTAGTCCTCAGGTCTTTTCAGTTGAATGATAGGTTTCCAAAAGCTGAGAAGTTTGCAAGACATTTCTTTGCTCTTTTAACTTTTTTTATTTATTTTTTACTTTTATTTTTTGTTGTTTTTTGCAAAAAAAAAATAACCAAATTATTTTTTGTTTTTGTTTTTCATTTATACATTTTTTTTACTATTTTTTTAACCTGCGACCTGTACTTTAGCCCCGCCGTGAAAATACTGTTTACGTCTAGGGTTAATATTAAGGTCGTTAATTAGATTAACCTTCAACAGTTTGTACTCAGTGCCGCAAACAAAAGAAAACTAACTTTTGCCATCTACTCTTGCTTCCTCAAAGTGAGTAGTTTTCTGTTTATCGTGAAAGTTCGAATTATCTTTTATTGTTGTCAATCAGTCATTTAATTATTCTACAAACTGTAAAAGGAATCAACTATAAGCTTGTCTTCAATTGGCGCTTGATGCCTAACCCTATTAACACAGCAAGGAGGCCGCAAGGACCGGTATACCTAGGAAACCAACAACTGTTAAATCTTTCTCTAGCTTTCCCAATCCGCTGTATCTTCATTCGTTTTTAATAATACCAGCAGAGTCTGACTCTGTCTCAACTGGTCATGAAACTACCCAACACTTCCTGAACTGTCTCTAACTCCCACCTCATAACGAGGCATTCTTCGTCTCTGCCCCACCCCTGATGACTTTTATTTTCCCACTGACTGTATCTCGGGGTTTCCAATCTAGACAACACACCACACACGACTAGAAACTGCATTTGAACATAATTTACAAGTTCCTGTGTCGAAATTTCCATGGCTGTACAGGTGCCTGGACGTTTGTCAGGCAGTAAGGTTGTCAGGCCGTCCGGTTGTCAGGCTGTCAAGTTGTAAGTTTGTCAGGCTGTCAGGTTTTAAGTTTGTCAGGCTGTCAGGTTGTAAGGTTGTAAGATTGTCAGGCTTTCAGGTTGTCAGGTTGTAAGTTTGTCAGGTTGTAAGTTTGTAAGGATGTAAGTTTGTCAGGCTGTAAGTTTGTCAAGTTGTAAGTTTGTAAGTTTGTAAGTTTATCAGGTTGTCAGGTTGTAAGTTTGTCAAGTTGTAAGTTTCTCAGGTTGTCAGGCTGTCAGGTTGTCAGGTTGTGAGGCTGTCAGGTTGTTAGGTTGTCAAGTTGTACGTTTGTCAGGCTGTCAGGTTGTAAGTTTGTCAAGTTGTAAGTTTCTTAGGTTGTCAGGCTGTCAGGTTGTAAGTTTGTCAGGTTGTAAATTTGTCAGGCTGTCAGGTTGTAAGTTTGTAATGATGTAAGTTTGTCAGGTTGTAAGTTTATCAGGCTGTCAGGTTGTCAGGCTGTCAGGTTGTAAGTGTCAAGTTGTAAGTTTGTCAGGTTGTAAGTTTTTCGGGTTGTCAGGCTGTCAGTGTGTCAGGCTATCAGGTTGTAAGTTCGTCAAGTTGTAAGCTTGTCACATTGTCAAGTTATCAGGTTGCAAGATTGTCAGGTTGTCAGGCTGTAAGGTTGTAAGTTTGTAAGATTGTCAGGTTGTCAGGCTGTAAGTTTGTCAGGTTGACAGGGGTTAGGTTGGATGGATGTGCTCCCAGACAGGGGAAGGGAGGTGGGACGAGGGATAGATTGTAGACCACCTAGTGGTTGCTATGACAACAAAATGGTCATATTTCATTTTTCTCAACCTCGTTCACAGGGTCTCTCTTCTTCCTGCCTCCTGGAGCAAGGGCGGGAAGAAGAGAGACCATGGGAACGAGGTTGCATTTATCTTCTTATTCTTATGATTTTTGTCCCAATATTTTCTCCCGCATTAAAGAAATATTGGCTGACACCGAAAAGTGAAACATAAATCGTGCCAGGTATAGAGCGACAAATGAAAATAACATTGCATGACAAGGTGAACGGAAATGTTCATGAAATGTGGGTGCATGGCGTGACACCCGCAAGGGTATTCTTTTAAAAAAATATTCGCTTAAAAATAAAGTTCAGGTTCACATTTATTAGAATTACTTAAGTCAAGTACTTAGAATATGAAGTTTAGCTGTAAATCCGCTTTATACAGAAATTTAACTTTCTCTTGTATATCTGACTTTTATCACATAAAGTTCACGTTTCTAATTACCAAGGTCTCGCCTTCTGTAAACAACAAAATATAAATCACAAACAAAGCGCTTTGTGCCAGCCGGAGTTGTATTATTGTTTACTTGTTAGTGGAACGAAAAGAGAATATCTGAAGTTTAATACCTTGCATCTTAGTTTTAACAGCAGCCTTTTTGGCTGTACAATTGTCGTGTTCATTTGTTGCATACTGCAACGACAGTTGCGCTGTTTCAGCACGATTTCCTGAACGTAATGAGTTTTTCACTCTGTCTGCATGTGTGAAGGACATCAAGTCCCATCTGCGACAGCTAAAAGTAGCCCAAACTAACGTTAGCACGAAAGATGTCTTATTTTAGCACATGTTGGATTGTTTGATC
Source organism: Cladopsammia gracilis (assembly GCA_022457155.1). NCBI lineage: Eukaryota > Metazoa > Cnidaria > Anthozoa > Scleractinia > Dendrophylliidae > Cladopsammia > Cladopsammia gracilis. The sequence continues at coordinate 139,436 of JAJGOT010000589.1, forward strand.
CAACAGACATAATATGACCATTTGTCCAAAGCATTGTGCTGCGCTAGGAACATGTTGGAGAACAAGCCTGAAATGTCACCATCCTCTTCACGGCAATTCCCAAAGAAACAAGCCAGGAAGAGGAGCAAACTATCAAATGAGCAAAAACATCATGGCTACAAGGAATGCTCTTGTTCCAGTTGGTGTATGTATGGATTGTCTTTTGTCATTTATTATGAACGCGCAGACGATACCCAGGGATTACTCTCATATATACGCTATATGTAGGACATGGGTTTCAAACAATTTTGTATGTGATAGGGTATAGAAATCAGATAGTTTTGGTCTAGAATAGAGTATCATTTACCGAGAAAATGATCAGTGGTATGAAGAATTTAGTCTAGAATAGAAATTGGAAATCGGAAGTGACAGATCATTGCAAATGCAGCTGGAAATTGGTGATTGCACTGAACAAACAGCCATTTGTTTTTATTTCCGGTGAAAACCTATTTTGGCATGTTAGGTTTTCACCAAATTTACATCCATGTCATTAATCTGTTTGTCAGCCTATAGCTGGACGAAAAAG
>JAJGOT010000589.1:147500-410000 GCA_022457155.1 Cladopsammia gracilis
AGCAAAACACATCTAAACTCCAGTGATCTGCTAACCTTCCGGAGAGGGAAAAATCTGAGTGTGTTCAGATTCAACAAGAACATTTGAACCGTGTGCAAGCAGAAAGAGAGTTGTATAGGAGGGCCTGCCATGAAGCTAACAGCAACCTCGAAACACTTGAAGCTGAAATTGACCTGGATGAACGTCACGAAGCCTGTTCCCTGAACACAACAGCACACTATTCGTTTGACTTTGCTCAGCAAATTCACATCCCCAGCAATCCAATGCAGCCAGGGCCGATTTACTTTAAGACACCGCGTAAATGCGGAATTTTTGGGGTCATGTGCGAGGCGATCCCTCGACAAGTAAATTATTTGATCGACAAAGCTAGTGATGTCGGTAAAGGGGCAAACACCATGATCAGTTATTTGCACCACTATTTTGAATTCCACGGACTTGGCGAAACTCGGGCGCATTTACTTTACTGGTACCTGGCATGGAGAACGATACTTCAACTCCACGAATCTATCAATTACTCCTTTCTTATTGCCGGTCACACAAAGTTTGGCCCCGATCACGGCTTCGGGATAATTAAGAGAGCGTACAAAGTAAATTTTATTTCTTCTTTATACGAGTTCGCTGACATGGTGGAGGCTTCAAGCACCTTTGGAGTCAGCAAAGCACAGCTGGTCGGAACGTATGATGGAAGAATTATTGTCCCGGTGTATGATTGGTCCTCAAGAAAGTCCCGCAGATCACAAAGGAGCATCACTTCAGATTTTCGAAAGATGAGCCTGGCAAACTTTATTTTAAAGAATTCAGTACATCTCCTCAACAGTCCTTGATGCTGCTTAAGAACCGCGCTATCCTGCCACCTGAATCCGTGCTCCCACCCAAGGTCATCCCTGGAGGATTAAATCAAGAACAAAATTCGACAATTCTGCAAGCCTGGAACAGAGGATCTCGTTGCTCCAGCGCCCTGAATACAAGAGCTCATACCCTGCATTGCACTCCGCAGGGAAAAATCCTGTAAGTCGGGCGTTCTACATTGCACTACAGGTCATTAACAAATGGCTCCTTTAGGAGCCAACATATCTAATAAAGTTATGACCAATAGCAGAGAAAATAAACTAACTAGTTCAAATGAGCTAGCCACAAAAACCGAATTTTTTAGCTCAATGAACTTTGCCTACTTTTCGCTACTTCTAATGCGCGCGGCACAAAACACGAACTTTTTTATCTCAATCAACTTTAACTAGTTTTCGTTTCTTTTAATGTGCGCGGCACAAAACACGAATTTTTTTTATCTTAATCAACTTTGCCAAACTTTCGCTTCTTTTAATGCGTGCACGGCACAAAACACGATATTTTTATCTGAGTCAACTTTGCCAAGCTTTCGTTTCTTTTAATGCGCATGCAGCACAAAACACGGTTTATTTTTATCTTTATAATATAGAGGGCAAAATTACTGAAACTTGACAGATTTTGCTGAAAGGGAAAATATACGTTTAACAGGAGAAAGAATAAGGCTAAGAGAAATGAAAGAAAGCAATTGTATCGCCAAACGTGCAAGCAAGTTTGAACTCTCGCCACTTGTTTTTGTTATCAAAGCAGCAGGTACGCTTAAATAAAACTTGCTTTGTTTTTGTCGTAAAGTGTCCTTTATCGATAAAAATCAGGCTATGTTCTCAAGATGTACATAACAGCCAAATGTATCTTTGACCGAATAGAAATTTATTTAACCACGACCACAGTGAGTTGAAAAGTTTTTCTTGCCAGTTTGCGAAAGAGTATAAGCTTATTCACTTCGGGTGGTTTCAAGTCTGAGTGACTCTTAAAAAGTGCCTATAATTTTGCCCTCTACATTATAAACAAGTGATCCCATGTTCCCTCATAAAATTAAGGATTAGAGGTGTCAAAATATTTGTTTCTTCCATTTTTGTCCAAACTATCCACAAGAAGTGAATTTACAGAGTTGCTTTTCAAATCCCTGTCAGATTATTCACAGTTCAGTGAGAAAAGTAAAATTTTGCCAGGGATTCGAGAGCCTGTTTGGTTTTTTGAAGCAGGAGATTGTAATGCCACTTTCAGTCAAATCTTTGAAGAAAAAACTGTCGGCAATTTAAATTCAGATGAGATGAGTATTTTTGCAACTCAGAGTTTTTCAGTTTATCCGTTAAACAGTAACACTGGTCTGTTCTACTGCCTTTACCATACATGTATATTGTGTTCACACCTGGAAGGGCGCGCATCAACACAGTAGAAGCCTTGTTCCGATGTTTACAAAAAGAAAAGTGTGCAAAGCGAAATAGTCCGTTCTGGGCCTTTTAGTCGCCATTTCCAAGTTGCCTTTTCCATTTTTTCAAAGCGAGGCTTAGTGCAAAACATTTCATATGAAAATGAGTGTTATGTTTTATCGGTCAATTATTATAGGAGTTTTGTAATTTTTAAGTCTTAACTTTTTTAACTAGGTTTAATGCGCACGGCTCTTTAGAAGACCACTCTAGTGATAAGGACTCCATGGATAAATAAACTTATTGTATTAAATTGTATTGTTGCGATCGGTACGATTACATGGAAACCATGCAGGCTTAAAGCGTCGCCGTTCATTTCTTTCTCTTAACGGATTTAACGGGTGAAGGTTTTAGAGGCATGATTTTTTTTTTCTGAACGGATAACCCAGGATAAATATAACCTTAAGATAATTAATACAAGTTCCACAGCTTCTGTGCCGCGCCGCAGTGTTTCATTTTACTTTTCATATGCAAATTGCGTGCAATTTTTACCGCAATGAAACTGTCAGCGAATGAAGACAAAAACAAATCAACTGTAAAGTCAGTCACCGGCTCTTTCGATAGCTGTTGAATGGATATTACCGAACGATATATTAAACATTACGTTTCGAACGGGTGAAGATTTATTTGAACGGCTGAATTTTTTCCGAACAGTTAACTTTAGCTGTTCGAACGGCTTAATATTTTTTGTGAACGACTGAATATTTTAAGTGAACGGGCAACCCTTGCTGTTCGAACGGCTGAACATTTTAAGTGAACAGATGACCCTTGTCGTGCAAACGGCTGAATATTTTAAGTGAACGGCAGGTGAACGGCAAGCGAACGGTATCAACGGTTTGAACGGCTATCCGTTAGTACCGTTTTCCTATGAGAGGTCACATTTGCTGTAACTTGTGGTGCTAATTTCTGTTGTTACATATTGCATTATCTTGGTAGAAGAGAAATGTTGGTCATTACAGCTTCGATTTACTCCGGGTCAGTTCAAATTTCCGGCCTATAATTTCAATGTTCAGAAAATGGCAAATTTAAGATGCGGGTCATTCACTTTAGATGGTGTCAAGAATATTTAACAGATACCAATTTTTTTTCGAAAAAACATGGTACTAGGATGAGGTTTATAACACTGTACTAAGTGGTTCGAGGTTTGGGGAACATGTTACGTTTTACTTCATATAAACATAGCATACTTGATACATCAAGAATACAGTAATTTAAAGGTGACAAAAATAAGGATTCAGTGACATTACTGTTCTGTTGTCAATAACATCCTTGTCTAATTAGTTGTAAAACTTTCTGTTGATATATGTTACAGTATAATAAGAGAAGTATTGGCCATTAAAGCTTTTATTGCCATGTTAGGTTTAATTTCTTGCCTATTTTTAGTATTAAGAAAAAGTCAGATTGAAAACACTGGTCACTTTCTTTAGACGAATGCCGTTAAGAATATTTGACAGATGCCCAAAAAATTTTTTCACAAAAACGTAGTATAACGTTTGTTGAATTACAATGTTCCCCATTGGAGATAATTGCATTTGAAAAAGTACAATTTGACAAAGTTATAATTTGTTGCATGACAGGGTCAATGATTGACAGCTCTTAATTAACAGGAATAACATTAAATTACGTGAACTTTAAGTTCTCAGTTCCTAAGGGTTCCAACAACTGTTGCATGAAATGAAATTAAAATTCATTACATTTTGTTAGTTTGAGAGAAGTCTCTTGTCAGTGCATTTTTAAGGACAATTTTTGGGTTTTAAGCCTGGGAATTGAGGTGGGGCCTAATACCCCAGGGAATTGTCTGGGGGCCGAACCACTTCAGTTTCTTGAATAACTTAGGGAACCTAAAAATATGTGAAAGTTTAAAAGAAATAAGTGAGATGGCATGTGTCACGTCTGCGTGGTCCTCTCGTGGACGGACTCTTAAGGCAATACACCTATATTTAATTATTTCTACTGCCATAATGGATAATAATGGATAATGCCATAATGCTGTATGAAAGATCGCCTCTCTTGCATTTTTGAACTCGTGTCTTGTTTCGTTTGAAAAGAAATTGTTTCTCTTGCTTGATCACGTGAACCTTGGGGTATTATCTGTATAACTATGTTGTAGGTTGAAATGAAATTCAGGTTAAAATGATTTCAACCTAGTTTGATTTTGAATTTCTTTTGTCTTTGATTCATTATCATAAAACAGAAACAAAGGTAATTCAAAATCAAGCTAGGTTGAAATCATTTTAACCTGAATTTCATTTCAACCTACAACAACTATAATTATTATAATACTTTGATCAACTTCCATCTTGAATAAAGCAAATGAACACAAAAACATCAGTATAGTTTATGAGAGTAGGCCAGGAAATTATAATTTAAAATCCTCCTTGGATGGTTTGTTGCTTGCAACACCAACTTATAGAAGTAGGGTTACATTAGGAGAAGGTCATTCCAAGTCGCAGCTCTGGCACTTTTGAATGTATTACCGCGTGCCGAGATTCGTTCTATTACAGATCTAGGGATTTTTAAGTGCCACCTGAAAATGCCCCTGTTTAAGGAAACTTTTTATTAATTTTTATCATGATAATTACTAGTATCTTAACATAGCAATGTAATACATGTTAATATTTATTGCATTCTTTATTGTAATTAGTTTTTTAAAAACCGTTTAGTGGAAAAACTAATAAATCTATTATTGTTTCAATTTTATCATAATATATTTTTAATAATTATTATTGAGATATCCTGGATTTAATTATCATAGATAGAAATCATGTAATGCGCACTTGATCATTTCATGGAAAGCGTGCAATATAAGAATTAAATTATTATTGTATTATTATAAGTATTCCACATTCATTAGAATAGTATTTGATGCATAACATAACGTGTTTTATGCAAACCTGTTTTAGGCAGACACCCTGTATTAAGCATAAACTAGAGCATTCCCCGAAGGTGTCCGGTAAATACAGGTTTGACTGTATATTATAGTTAGAGTTCTAACATTTCTTAACTTGTTCCCAGTGGCTGTAAAAAGGACACTTGATTGTCTTTTTAGCTGCTGTATTTAATAAAATATCAGTATCTAGTCAGTTAAATGGTTCTATCTCAATTTTAATTAATACATTACACCTTTTTTTAGCATTTGGCCTTTCAGTAGCACCACCACCACCACCAGCAACGGACCCAGCACCTGTTACACCAGTTGACCCAGCGACAGCTACAGCAGTTTGCCCACCAACAGAAGGCCAAGCGACAGCCCCAGCAGTTGGCCCACCGACAGCTACATCCGTCAATCCAGCAACGATTGGCCCAGTGACAGCTACACCAGTCAATCCAACATCAGTCAGCCCAGCGACAGCTACACCAGTCAATCCAGCAACAGTTGGCCAAGCAACAGCTATACCAGTCACCCAAGCCACAGTTGGCCCAGTAACAGCTGCACCAGTCAGCTCAGTAACAGCTACACTAGTCAGCTCAGTAACAGCTACCATTCAGCCCAGCACCAGCTACTCCAGTAAGCCCAACAACTGCATCAGTCAGCCCAAAAGCAGTTACTCTGGATGATAGTGGTATCAGTTTAGATGGTGATTAAAAAAATGTTATTTTCTACTCACTCTAGCTTTATTTAAAATATAGAAAAATGAGTACAATTTACATGTCTACAGTACAATATGTCAACAATTTCACTGCATAATTAATTAGCTCATTGTAGAAGTTTTCATTGCGTCTTCCGATTACCCCGTGCCTGCGCACGCTCGTTGCGAGGTTGATGCTTTGCGGTCTTAGATTACATATTCTGCCATCCCGCTTGAGACGTGGTCATTTTAACCATACTCCAGGACGACGGCCAAATTTCGCTTTGGTACTTCAGTCAACCGCCACCAGCAATCTTTAAGTTTGTTAATGGCAGATGAACTTCCACCACCACCGGCGGCTCCCGTCGTTGCACCGGCTGTTGGAGATGCTCTTATTTAACGTCCGCCAGCAGTTCAAGACCCGCCTGCGGCCGACCAACCAGCCGTCCCACCGCCGGCTCAAATTCCTGTTGCAGCCAATGCAGTCCCGGCCCTGGCCGGTGCAGCAGGAGACAAGGTAACTTTTTCCCTAGCATATTCTTGTCCTAGCCAGGTTTTGCGCGTTTCATCGCCCGTACCTTTGTTGCCTACGTTTGCCGCCAGTTTATTTATTTCTCTCCTCGGTTTTAACTTTTCCATGCGTTTCGTTTGCTTGGCTTTGGGGTTATTGTTTCATGCTCGTATTGTTTTAGGGCCTTTTGTTTCCTATTTCTCGTCACATTGGTTCGGGTTTTTTTTTACACCTATGCAGGTAACTTTGCGTCTTGTATTTGCCGGTTTATGTTTGTTTTGCTTGTGCATCCGCAATTTAGCCCCTCTTGTTTTTGTTCTCGTGGCATCGTTTGGGCGTTTCTTTTCGCCACCTCGTGCAGGTAAATTTGCGCCTTTGTATTCGCCGGTCAGGACAATGCTGTTTTGTTCGTGCATCCACAATTAGGCCCTCTTGTTGTTTTCGCGGCATCGTTTGGGCGTTTCTACTCCGCCACCTCGCGCTAGGAAATTTGTGCATTTGCATTTACCAATTAGGATTATGTTATTTCACTTGTACGCTCGCAGTTGTAGCTCTCTTGTTTTCTTTTCGCATATTCGTTTCTCGGTTTTTACCCGCCTTTATTTCTTCGTGTGCGGCATACCAGTTTAAGCCTTTTGTTCGCCGCATGTGTTTGCTGTGTTTTTCCACTAGTTTAGGCAGTGCTTGCGGTGCATTCCATTTATTGTGTTTTCCCGCTGGTAGGCAACTCGTTTTTCCACAACGTTCACGCAAACCGCTTGTTTAGCATACTGTGGTTGTTCTGTTTTGCTGTGCCGCAGGCTAGGGCAGCATATCTATGCGTAGCTCTCTGTGTATACCTCTAGTGTACGTTTCGTGTCATTTAGCTACACTTTCCGCGGCATGTACCACTGGTGAAGGCAAGTGTTATCGCGCAGCTATTCGCGTGTACCACTGGTGAAGGAAACGTGTTGTTGCGTTACACCGGTGAAGGCAACGTGTTGTTGCGTTACAGTCTTGTGTTTACCACTAGTGGAGGCTACGTGTCGTTTCATTGCAGCTTCGCGTATACCACTGGTGAAGACAAAGCATTATTGCGTGATCTTTTCTCGTGTACCACTAGTGAAGGCGACATGTCGTCACATGACAGTTTTGCGTATACCGCTGGTGAAGAGCTGTGATGTTTAGTACAGTTTTGCGTATACCACTAGTGAAGACAAAGTGTTATTGCATGGTCTTCTTCTCGTACACCACTAGTGAAGGCGACATGTCGCGTGACAGTTTTGTGTATGCCACTGGTGAAGAGGTGTGTTGTTTAGCAAGCAGTTTTGCGTATACCACTGGTGAAGGCAACACATTGTTGCGTGGAAGTTTTGCGTATTCCTAGTAAGGCAGCGCATTGTTGCGTGATAATTCTTTGTATGCCACCGGTGACACTTGTTGTGCGTGACAGCCCGCGCACACCACTAGTGAAGGCAACATGTTGTTGCGTGAAGTTCCGCATAAGCAAGTCCCACTGGTGACGGCAATGCGTTTGTTGCGCAACTGTTTTCATATTCCACCAGTCTAGGTAACGTGTTACGAGATCATTTAGCGTATACCTCGGGTGGAGCCGACGAGTTGTTGCGTGATGGTTTCTCGTAGACTACGTGTTTGTCGCGCAACTGTTTGCGTGCACTGTTGTTAGAGGGACATATTCGTTGCGTGACAATTTTGCGTATGTTATTGGCGAACGCAGCATACCGCTACGTTATAGCTTTGCGTTTACCACCGGTGAGGACAGCTGTTATGTTAACGTCTCGCCTCGCCACTGGTCGGGGCAAGCCGTTCGTTGCGTGGCGACATCATGCGTATACTGCACGCGAAACCAACGTGTTTTTGAGATACCATTTTCCCAAAGATTTCCCGTGTAATTGGATTTCGAGCAATCAAGTTTAAGTCATGCTCACTTGGGTTTCTCCTTGATTGTAGGCCGCTGCTCGTATAAAGACACTTGAGGGCAGGATTAAGTCCTTGGAACAACCTGAGACGTTGGAAAGTTCGGAGTCAGCTCTCGCTGCTTTACGTCGTCATATCAGCCGCCCCTCGGCCATGTTCGATAGATTTGAAGCCATGGCTACAGTCTCTGGTCAGGCTAGCGAGATACGAGAGCCACCTGAAAGCAGACAAATACGCCGCCACGCTAGACAAAATTCGGGCCCGATCGGACACCCTGGAGCAGACCCAGCTACAGCGCCTATACCTAGGATTATTGGGAGATCCTATACACACTAAGATCACCAAGGAAGCCACCGCCATCTTAAAGAGCGTGGGCAAGGCCCCCCTCCATCACCTGGTTATCGTTCCGTTGTGCGCAGACCATCCCCTTACCCGCCCCAGCAACAGATCCAGTGCTTACGCTGCTTGAAATGGGGGCACGTCGCCCGTTCGTGCCGCAGTAACCCGGTTAGACGTCAGAATGCTCGGGGACAAGCCGGACGCTTTTAGCCCTTAGTCCTGGCACCCTTAAACAGATTTGCATTGTATTTTCTGTCTAATAAATAATTGTTCCTAGGCCTGACCTGTTATGTTTGTTTGTTCCCCTCATCTCTCCCCATCCACTGTCTTCGTTGACCTTGGGGGGACCTGCTCGTGTCTCAATTTCGGACCTAGCTTGGAGCTCGGGGTCAACGAAAGGGTGGGTCCCCTGCTTGCCTCCTTTGGTTTCTCACACGGGTATTTTCCTTTGTTCCCCTTTAGGGTCCTTCTTTCCACGCCAGAGTTGTTGCTGTCGCCACAAATTCTTCAAAGGGCGAAATCCCACTATGTGATATAAGGCAGGGGCCCCACCCCTTTGTTGGCCCCCTCCCCTCACCAAGTATGGTCGCAGCCGGTCCCAGTCTACAATAGGCGACAAAAATAGTTGACACACTCTATAACAAAAACAGTTTTCGTGACATATTTATCACTGTATCTTTCCTTTTACTACACTCTGCCGCATTAACCCCCGTCCCCCATCCAATGTTGTAGGATTGTAGCGACAGACCTGACGAAACGATACACAACATTGTCTGGGGGGGTGGGGGTGCGGAATTAGGGGGGTGGGGCTGAAATGCCTCTCGTCCCGAACAAAATGGGGTTCAAAATGACAATGTGTCAACAATATTGTCGCCTATTGTCTGAAGTAAGAAATGTGCTATTTCTTCCCAAAAGTGCGAGGAAATTATTCGGTTATTACAAATATTAATCTGCACTGTCCGATGTTTGGATTCATGCGAACGGCGTTAATAGCTGATTAATTACATTCTAATTGCAGCCGTTTATCGAATTTTATGGTGATGTTATAATAGTCTTAAGCACGTGAATAAAGCGAGGCAAAATGGTCTTCGCTGGTAAAATTGACGAAGAAACTCGTGCCTTTGGGTGCATTGCACGAAAATACAAAGGGTTAAGACTGAAGTAAATGATCGACGAATGATACGTTTGAAGGTCTTCAGAAAATCAGATTTTAAAAAGTCTGAAAAAGGGCCAATGTAACAAAGTCCACCACAAGAATGAGCGACCAGGCCGGCCAAGAAAGTTGAGTCCCCGTGTAGAGCGGCCATTCCTTCGACAGATTTTCTCTTTAAGGAAAGAAGAATGGAATTTTACCGTAAAGCGAACAATGGAAGAGGCCGCCTTAAAAATTTACCAAAGTTTCTTGCAGACTGAGTACAACGCTGTAACACAGCGTGACACGCGCGCGTGACATATCAAATTACTGTCACTTGATGTGGCATTTATAACAAATTCTTATTCATTTCTCGCAAAATTCATGTATCAAACCCGAATTTAGAACATGAAATATGTTCAATCTTTCATTCTGTTATAAAATCAGCCTTTAAAAGGGGAAATATGTGTCTATCTTTTGAAATTCCACGCTTTACCACAATTAACCACGATTTACCATGGTAAACAATAGAACATTACTAAAGCAGTTTTTTTATTTCAACATGGTAAAGCGTGGTAAAGCGTGGTAAATTGTGGTAAATCGTGGTTATTCGAGGCATCTTCTTTACTGCTTTCTTGTTTAAGGAAATTTTGCACAAGATGACATTTATTTTGCTGTTATTGCGAAAGTTCAACATGAAACCGAAAGATCTTCAAAAGAACCGTCATCATTTCAGTTTCCTTTCCGTTAAGCAAGCCGTTCCGTAATAAACACAATGGTGTTCTTGCCACTTGCAAAAAAGAGAAGGAATTCGCAAGTATCTTGTTTGAAAAATGCTAATAAATTCAGTTACATGCAACTGGCAACTAAGCAACACATCTGCTACGCACATACCATATAGTTACGTATCTGTTTCTCGCTTTGACATTAGTGAGGCTCTTGACGCATTTGCGTGTTTTACTTATAACATAGCAAATTTCATTTCTACAAATAATCGTCAAATTTGGTCATCTATGAAAGTCTGTTGTGTGATATAGCAGAAAGTCCCCAAAATAATAATTTAAGCAAGAGACAGCGCCCTTGCCTTACCATGAATGTCTAAATAACAATTTTTGTATATCGGACAATAGGCGACAAAAATAGTTGACACACTCTATAACAAAAACAGTTTTCGTGACATATTTATCACTGTATCTTTCCTTTTACTACACTCTGCCGCATTAACCCCCGTCCCCCATCCAATGTTGTAGGATTGTAGCGACAGACCTGACGAAACGATACACAACATTGTCTGGGGGGGTGGGGGTGCGGAATTAGGGGGGTGGGGCTGAAATGCCTCTCGTCCCGAACAAAATGGGGTTCAAAATGACAATGTGTCAACAATATTGTCGCCTATTGTAGTTTCATTAGACCAGCTTCGGTTCCTTGACCCTCCGCATTTCAGAGCAGGCGAAATCCACAACCACGTGTCGGTGTGGGAGCACTTACTGAGCGGGCGTAGTTTCCCTCATGTAGACCTTATGGAGATCATCCAGGAGGGTGTCAAAATTGATTCGTTCTTCAAGCCCTTCATATGATTCGCGGCTCCCCCCTCCCATGCAAATTAAGAACACCGAGGTTTGTGAGCGTTTCAGGGATTTCATCACCGACACCATTGTCGATTGGGTAAATGCTGGGGTCCTCGTGATCTGGGGCAGAGTTGGCGAAGTCTCTCCCCCCCATTTGGTCCTTCCCCTCACCGTGGAACCTTCCAAGCCTCGTTTGTGCCACGACGAACGATTTTTGATTTGTGGATGATAGATCTCCCTTTTAAGCTTGACCACCTTCCGGACTTGCCCAGGTACGTTCTTCCAGGCCATTTTCAGCCATCATTTGATGATAAAAGCGGCTATCAGCATGTCCTTCTCCACTCTTCATCGCGAACCTTCATCGGCCTGGAATGGAATGGCGTTTATTTTGTGTTTTGTACCCTCCTGTTCGGATGGAAAACGAGTGCTTACATATACCAAAACCTTGGCCTTGCGGTTACAAGCACAGCACGTTCGTTTGGGGTTCCTGTGTCCCAGTATATCGACGATCGTCACGTTTTTCAGCTTTACCGGGCTCCAGTTGCGTCCTCTCTACCTCCTAACAGAGTCCTCGCCGAGGCCACCACCTATATTTTGTGCTATCTTCTCATAGAGGCGGGTTACTTCATAGCCATCGCCAAATCGCAGTGTGTCCCTTCTATTGTGGTTCGTTTTCTTGGTTTCCTTTGCGATTCCTCTCGCCAAGCTTTCCTTCTCCCGCCCGATAAGAAGCTAAAGTTCAAGGTTCTCAGAGAGGAAGTTTTATCGTCCCCTTCCGTTGGCGTTAAAACACTTCAGAGATTCGCGGGGGAAAGTGATCTCCTTTAGTTTGGCCATTCCAGGGTGCAAGCTCTACGTCCGTGAGGCTTTCAAGGCCATCTCACAACTTTGCCGCTCCTCCAAGCCTTATGTTCGTGTTGAGGGAAACCTCCGTGCAGAGGTCCTATACTGGCGTTTGATGATTGCTTGGATTGTTTCCCTTGGCGCTCCGAGCATCGCGTATCTGTTTCACTCATCTCGGACGCCTCTACACGTGCTTGGGGCACGGTCCTGTTTCGCCACGGGCAGAGGTTGGTCTCCAGGGATTACTGGCCTTCTGATCCTGCCACAGACGTCAATCTGTTGGAGTCAAGGGCTCTGTTGAATGCCCTTGTTTCCTTCAAAGGGCAGTTGTCAAATTCCCGAGTTGATGTTCATGTTGACAACAAGGTCCTCAAGTCAGCATTGGACAATGATGGTTGTAGGAACTCCGCAATTAACGAGGTCATCAAAGAAATACACCGCTGCAGTCGTGACCAGAATTTCAGCATTCAGACTTTCTTCGTACCATCGAAGGATAATCCCGCTGATGAGCCTTCACGAAAGCATTCGGATTTGGACTGCATGCTCTCTTTTGAGGCTTGGAAATGCGTGGAACGTTTGTTCAGTCCTCATTCATTTGATTTAATGGCCCTGGACAGTAACTGTCAGAAGGATAACCTCAGTAATCCCCTGCCCCACTACACGCCTCTGCTGGAGTGAACATTTTCACCAATCCCCTTCTGGCTGGACACAACATCTACGTGTTTCCACCTTTTGTTCTCCTTGGGCCTCTTCTCCGCTACATTATCGACCAGGAATTTCATGGCGCCTTTACACTTATCGCCCCGGATATTTGTCTGAAACCTTTCTGGTGGGCAACCGCCCAAGCATTCACAGTCGATCGTTTCCTTTTGGACAGGCACAGATCTAGTTCGGTCCTGTTTTTCCCTTCCTGACATTCCCATGAATGGTATCCCGTCCTCTGCAGTGGGACCTCTGGGCGTTCCGGTGTGTCTGCTAGTGTTTGCACCTTCGCCTCACCGTTCCCTTGTTCCTTAGGTTTCAAGGCCTTGGAAAGCTGCCCGGCGATGTCCTGCTTGTCTATACCCTAATGATGTGGACGCCAACTTTTGTCAAGCTTGTGGTTCGCGGACGTGTCTCAAAAAATTTGTCGTGCCTGCTAGAAATGTAGACCATGCAGAGATTGGTAGACGTTTCCAAGAATTTACAGAGGTGTTTAAAAGCAAGCCCTACCAGTGACAGAAGTCCGCCCTTGAGCAGCAGCTTTTGGATTTTATAGCCACTTTCACTCCCCTGAAGGACGTTTCGTCGTGCACTTCTGACGATATTATTAGATTCTTGATTAGCAAGGACAAGTCAGGACGGACTGTGTTACATAGTCCATCTGTCCTGAAGTTCATTGTAATTGTCCAACTCGCTTGGTTGCAAGGTCGGTAAATTCTCTGCTAGGAAAGTTGGGGGCTATTTTCAACAAGCTGGGCCGTTTGCATGACTCTAATCCTGTAGCACACCCCAGAGTTAAAGAGTACCTCAAATTCGTTCGGGAGGAGCAAGCGAGTAAAGCTATAGTGCCTACACAGGCAGTCCCCTTGTTTTTTGTTAAGTTTTCTAAGCTGATAAGTTTCCTTGGGGACTCTATAAAGGCCAGCGGTCACCTTCCCACGATCGATAAGTATATCTTAGTTAGGGACGCTTCTTTTTTTGTTGTCCATTTCTTTACCGGGGATTGCGCGTCGGATCTCGGCCGCCTTTTGGCGAAACAAGTGTTTAGGCTTAGAGATCGAAAGGGGTTTCTGCTCAAGTTCACACTTACTAAAACTTTTCGGGGTGATACATCTTGTCCGTTTATCTTAGAACCCTTTAAGCAAAATGAGGTCTGTCCCGTTTCCTGGATTGAATATTATCTATCTGTTTGTTGGTTACTTGCCATTGAGTTAGCTGGCGGGTATTTGTTTAGGACTACTGATAACCCTGGTAGCCTGGTGGTTGAGAAGGTCCTGGGCACAAGGCTTCGTTACATTGTCTTCAATATAGCGGGTACGAAAATATGTGAGGTCTCTAGTTCTCTGAATTGGCAAGAGAAAAGATTAGAAGTTAGACAAAATTCAAGTAAGGGAACGTACCTTAGATCATCACGACAATGTCTCGATAATAATGATGTTTTGTTATTCCTGGAGTCTGTTCTTCAGTCGTCAAAAGTACATGGAAGATCAACACAGCTCGGGGTTTGAGAGCAGTACAAGAGCATTTGATGTATGGATGAGGATATATAGGTTTTGAAGAAGCCTGCCATCTCTTTTCGTCTTTCAGTCAGTTGTCTTGCCCAGATAAACAAGCCTTCAGAGATAAACTGCTTGATCCTATTCACGGTTTGCCTGTCTATGTCATTACTCAACCTATTACGTGTGAGATCTTTGTCGTTCTGAAGAATAGAAGCGATATGGAGAAGTTCCTAGTCGATTCTACAAACTCTATGAGCTTGTTCGTACTGGAACATCAGTGGGTTTCCGTGACGTTAAACGAGGAGCGATTTATCAGCCTTGTGATTCAGAAATGGCTAGAAAACTTCCAAAATATGACTGGGTAAAAGAGGTTTATGTTACGCCTTCAACTCACCAACCCAGAGCAGTTGGCGACAAAGAAGGGTATGTAATGAGCGAAGATGAAAGCTGAGCTGCAGATAAATGCGACATTACAAAAATGTCTGAGGCAGGAGGCAGAAGTCCAACATTGCAGCAGAAATCAAGAGCTGGTTCAATTAACTGTTTTTTCCATGAACAGCTTGCTCACAAGTGAAAACACTAAAACTGACCTTTGGGAGGAATACCAAGTTGTAATAAAGAAATGCGAAGAAATTCTGGCAGTATTGGGTGACTTGCATTTGCCAAAAGTCAAACCGAGTATTAGAACTCACTGACGCAGGACCTGGTGTTGGCTGCAATAATGGCACTGTCCAATATAGAATGGCAGAGACAATACTCATTTATGGTCTCGATAAAGTTGTTTGCATGCACAGGGCAAGAGGTGATAGCGGTCAAAACGAGGCGGAACGCACAAACGCATCAATCGGTGATGCACTCGTTAGTGGCGAAACTCTTCAATGGGAATATCATAAACATTTTGAAGGAATGAGCAGAGGTGAAATGGAAGCCTTGTCCCTTAAAGAATATGAGCAGCTAGAGGAGGAAAGAATAAGGAAAAATGCATGAAGGGCTGCTGTGGATCTGGCTGAGCGAGTAGATAGGGGTGGCGAATGGCACCTTCAAAATCGTGGGTCTCGGTGTTCTCGGTGTAATTCAGGTGTACATGTACCTCAAGTGAGCTGCACAATATATGGGTTACAGCTTAATGTGACTGGAGTCAGGACCCATCAGCAAATATGCAACAAGGATGCGGTGGAGGTTGAAACAGCAGGTTCAGAAACAACCACTCAAGTTGAAACTTCAGAATTTTCTGAGGTAATCTGTCTTTTTGTTAGCAACCATTCATTGAGATATGTCCAAAAATAGGGAAATTCATAAAGCATAGTCAAATCAGGCCCTGCACAAGACTACGAAAATTACAAAAATTACAATAAATAGGAAAACGAGAAATCATAGGCAAGTGAAATGAGGCTCAAGGAAGGTTGAATTATGAATTAACCTTACATTGAGTGAAACATAATACACAAACTACATGTAAATTACAAAGTTAATTCATAATTTAGCTGCCTCTGGGCCTGCAATGATAAAGCTATCTATCTATTTAGAACTAGTCACTGATGTGCTGTGTTTTATGAAATAGACTAATCTGTCTGGACAATATTATTCTCATCAATAGTGGAGTTCTCTTTACATATGGGCTGGTCTGGCTGGCCAGTTCTGAATGGTAATAAGCATACACCCTTACAGGCCACCATTTTAATTGTGTTTAGCCGGATGATTCTGCCGTGGAAGAATTGAGGGCTCTCTTTCCAGATACAAGTGCAGATGTCATAAAAGACACTAACTGCAAGTGGAGTGATTGAAAGTGTAGCTGCCTCTAGACTAATCCAGTGGCCTGGTAAGGTACCTGTTGGTGTCAGTCATGACAATGTGGATGTTAAAGAACAAACACGCTATCTAGTAATCAATACTTGCTGATTACTGCTGTTAATGGCGACTGTTTCAAGCCAAAAACCTATAAAAACATATAAATAAATATAATTGTTTTACCTTTACCTAGCAAAACTAATTAAAACAATGTACATTATTTTGCTAAAACCACAGCAAGTGCCAGTCAGACAAGTGAGAGGTCATATGGGTATTTTAAAATTTCATTTAAAATAGATAATTGCCCCCGTATAGGTAGGGTTAGGGTTTTTATCAGAGATTTGAGATCACATTGCGACATATAAGTCGGTTCAGTTCTATTGTTGCATTCTTCAGTTATACAGCATGTTAATTTTGTAAGCATGGTTGTCGATATGTTCGTATGTTAAGTTGTAAACTTTATGATGGGACATAAACGATGATGTCCTGGTTGTAAGACCATTTTGTCAGATCATTCTTTTGGTCCGCCATCCAAAAACTGCGAGGGTCCCAACACAGTGGTCACTGAAGCAGACGAAACCGACACAGCTGCAGTCTCTGGTTCTGTTGCTGAAGTTAATAGTGTCAAGGAGATGACGGAGGACTCAAAATCCTGCAAGCGGGTTGACTCCTCTCGAGGCTCAATGAGAACAAAATACGAAGCTTCACAAGGAGATCGCTTCGCCACAGCGGGAGGAGTTCCAAGTGCTGGAAAAAGAGAGGGCGGTGCTTCGAGCGAAAATACAGCAAAAAAGGGCTTCCCTTTCCAAGTCTTCACCGTCTCTTCCTGTTTCCTCTGTCAAGGTGCAAGTTCCCCAGCTGGACCTGCGCTCTGTAAGACTTTCGATGATCTGAGGAAGGATGAGACCTTGCAAGATCGTGTGGCGCAACAACTCGCCCAGCTAGCCGTTGGAGACGATTGTTCTAGTTCCGATAGCGATGTGACGATGGTGAAGAATCTGACGATTCCAGAAGCCGACGAGTTTCCCCACGATCTGCTGGTAAGTTGTTACGTTCTGGAAAAACAGTAAAACCTACTAGCAAAGTCATACGCCCCCAGTTGTGGCCTCACAGTGAACTAAACTTAGCCGCGTGTTCGAAAGAGGTCACCTACGATAAGTTATCGATAGAGGAGTTTGTGGCCAGTTACGCCACTATTTTGCACTCTCGAAAGTTATCAACTACGGAAAAAACGCACGAGAGGAGCATTTGAGTCATTTCATGTATCTTGCCATGACTTATGAGTGGCACGCTGTGCTAGCTTATCACGTGAATAACGTGTATCTTGATATTTAACTCCTTAAAAAGCCTATGATGCATAGAATTCAGAAATTTACAACACATAATCAACACCAACACCGCCTTAGAATAAAACAACTTGTCAGTGTTAAAGCAAAACTTTGTAAAGCCGCTGCAGAGATGCAAGGAGCTTTCGATTTGAAGCCTGTGAATCAAATGTTTTTTCCCAGAAAAAGGAAAATGGCGATCAAATGAAGATGAGGGTAGTGAAAAAGCAAAGCTTTCCCGCTTTTTCCCAGCGGGAAAAAAGCTCAGGCTTTGAATGAGCCAACAGTGTATTCCCACAAAAGATGTCTTTGGACCTCAAATCAACATGATCAAAAGCACTCAAATCAAATATTTGCGTACTGTCAAAGATTGAAACATTTTCGGGAATCTTGTTGAATAAAACGTGTATCGATAATCTAATGTTATGAAAGCGAAGATGGCTAAGTAGCAGGAATAGAACCATGACTATTTATGAGGTTTGTAAATAACGCATATTTACAAAGTTCGTATTAAACGTGACTGCCCGCGAATACTAGGCTTTTTTATGTGACAAGTCGGTTTTATTTGACAAGAATGGCTGGATTATTTTCTTTGGAACGGATAGCACTGGATCAAATGGCTGATGATTTGTTTTGCACAGATGACGTTTTGTGTTTTTTTTTAGGGATAGCCTGAGCCGTTTTATAACGTCTGGCGAATTGTTTTGGAATGGTAGCTCGTGATGCTCAAATGGCTAACAATTTTTTTGAGCGGATAGCTCTAGCCGTTCGAACGGCTGACAATTTTTTGAACGGATAGCTCAAGCCGTTTGAACGGCTGACGACTTTTTTCAACGTATAGCTTGAGGTATAGTTTTGTACCATGAAGGCAGCATTGCTGAAACGTTGGTATAACAATCATGAACAGCGTCAAAAGTTGTCACTTTTTTCATTTTAGCATTTAGTATCAACACTGTGCAGGTAATTTCAATCTTTATCACTCAAGCTCAAGCCGTTTGAACGGCTGATGAACAGCTTATGAAGGGCTTATGAAGTCCAGATAGTGTAACTCCGATAGCCACAATCACGCTCTACATGTATAAACTTCTTGCTTCTGGACCCGGTAACCTTTTCACAGAGCCCACCCCTTGGGTCTCCGGTATGGTCATGGTGAAAAGGCCCAACAGAGACTTACATATCTGCATAGTATGGCGTCAAATCGTGGACAAAATGTTTGTTTCATCGTTTCAATTATCGTTTCGTTGTTTCATCACTCCATTGTTTCGTTTCGTCATTCCGTTATTTCGTTCCGGCAATGCATTTGGTTTTTATTGACTGCCCTGGACTGGGAACAGGAAAGGCTACAATTCACATCCCGATAACATGGAGTGGTTATCGATATTTCCTGCCTTGCGACTTCCATGGACAGTCATTTTGTTTTGTTCTTCTGAAAGACCTTACATGCATAAGAAAATTTAAATGATCTACAGTCTTGGTTGAAAAGGTTTAGGGACACTCAACCGTTTTGTCAGTTTCATGACGACTTAAAACTCGCTGATAAGTGAAAATCAAACAACTTACATCTCCATTCCCCAGAAGATGAGGACCACTACCCACTTCAACATTTTGATACTGCATTATTAAAAAAGAGATATGCCAGGACATATGTACATAAAAATAGTTACTTTCATTGGATAGTTCACAGATGGAACATTCTGCCTTCTGACGTCCACTCGGCGTCTATAGTGTGGACATTTTTAAATTTGAAGTAATAAACGTTTTAATGAAAGATGGGATCTTTTGATGGAGCTGAATCGTGTGAGTTGGTTGGGTGCTACCTGTTGTCTCTCCTCACCAAAAAATATGGCCAAAACATTGGCCTATACCAAGACGACGGATTAGCAGCCTTCAAAAACCCACAGGAAATTGAAAAGATTAAAAAAGAGCTCTGCAAAATTTTCTGTGACAACTACCTGAAGATTACAGTCAAAGCCATCACAACGGTTGACAATTTTCTAGACGTCACACTTGACCACAAAAGTGGGAAATACTATCCCTACATAAAAGAAGGAAACATCCAACTGTACGTACACAAGAAATCCAACCATCCACCATCTATCCTGAAAAACATCCCAGAATCCATCAACAAAAGGCTCTCTGAAATATCATCAGATAGAGAATGCTTCGATAACGCAAAACGCATATATCAAGATGCACTCGTCAAACACAGTTACCACTACGACCTTTCATATAATGCACCCAGTCAGATACCACATCCACGACAAAGGAAGATGATATGGTACAACCTGCCATTCAGCAAGAACGCGGAAACAAATGTAGGAAAATGCTTCCTTTCCCTTATCGATCAACACTTCTCTAAATCTAATCCACTACACAAAATTTTCAACCACAACACACTTAAATTAAGCTACAGCTGCATGAGTAACATCAAAACCATTATATCCTACCACAATAAAGCCCAAATTAACAAATCCACTCATACTGATGAAGAGAAAAAAACCTGCAATTGCCGTAAACCAGACATGTGCCCCACGGATGGAAACTGCAATGTCCAAAACATCATTTATCAAGCTGAAGTTATTACATCAACGTCAAGAGAAACATACATCAGACTTTGCAACACCACATTTAAATTAAGATATAGAAACCATGTATGCTCAGTAAAGAATGAACGGTACATTAAGTATGATATCAAAGAAGTAAAACAAGCTACATCTTATTCGAATGTCACTAATGTGTTTGTGGGAGAAATATTTCATATTTTCATAGGGGGTAAGGATTTACTCCAGATTTGAACCGAAATATACCAAGTGTTCAAATGTATGTTGAACAAAAGTAAAGTTAGACTTTGTGCATTCCTTTAAAAACGAGATTCTTAGTTTATCTCTCCTTATTAGTTTTTACACTTATTTACAACAGTCATTTAATATAACAGTATGCCTATTAGCCTCCCATAGTCTTTACCCAGTGTACCCACCTTATATTTTTTATTTCGGCACTGAAAACATGGTGACAGAGCGTATTCTTTTGGTCAAAGAAAATAAGAGTCAAAATATTTTGTTAAAAAATATCCTCCACCCCGATGTATTTATTTTTTTTGGCTTGAGGACCTGTAGTATACGTGTTGCGGGCCTACCTAATTATCATATACTGTAGACATGCGCACTTGGTTGTTGTTGTGAATAAATATGGAGCACAGGGTGTGTTTGTTGGTTTAATCTGTGTTAAGAATCTTAGTTCATCGCGGTTAAATCCAGAAATAGTCTACATTTTGGCAACGAGGACGGTCGTTCATATTTTTCTTGACGATGTCGTGCATATTTTTGAAAGATGTTGGTGGATTAACACCTTTTGATTGTTCTGATACGGCTGGAATTTCTGCACGATGGGAAAGATGGCTCCGAGCTTTTGAGTTGTTTGTAGATAGGAAAGGAGTCAGAAATGCGGACCAAAAGAAAGCTTTAATGTTGCATACCGCTGGATTTAGTGTTCAACATATTTTCTTCGCATTGGATGAAGGAGCAGGTGAAAATAATTATCTGAAAGCGAAGGATGCGTTAAATAAATATTTCAAGCCCCAAGCAAATGTTCCATACGAAAGGCTTTGTTTTCGTGAGATGAGTCAACTGGCAAACGAAACTGTGGAACACTTCGTGACGAGATTGAGGCAGAAAGTTCACACTTGTGAATTTGGAGATGCTGCTGCTGTGGATGACCAAATTTGCAACCAAGTTAACAGTAAGTGTTTGTCACACATTCGCCGCAAGCTTCTTGAGAAGGGGAAAACTTTGACTTTTCAGCAACTGAGAGAAATCGCTCGTGTTATGGAAGATTCTGAGAAGCAGGCTTGCAAGATTGAAGGTGCAGCTAACGAAGTTAATTGTGTTAGTGTGAATTCGAACGAAAAAGAACACCTGAGAGTAGCTGGTAAACAGGGTACCGTTCAATGTTTTTGCTGTGGAAATGCAGGTCACAAGGCCAATGATAAAAGTTGCCCCGCAAGAGGAAAACGGTGCAGAAAGTGTAATAATCCAGGCCATTTCGAGAAAGTGTGCAAAACTCAACGGAAGACATCAGATGGGAGCAGGAAAAGTGGCAAGGATCGCAGAGTAAGGCAAGTAGGTGTTGAAGGTGATGAGAAGGTGATGAGAATGATAGTGAATATGCTTTTGGTGTTTTGGGTGGTGCAGATAACCCAGACAATGGCAAAATTTCTGTACAGATAGGAGGGGTTCAAGTTACCATGATTATTGATTCTGGTGCTAGTTGCAATGTTTTAGATCGCTATTTGTGGGAGTTTTTGAAAGCAAATAAGGTCCAATGTGTGTCGAGCAAGGCTACTAAGAAATTGTATTCGTATGGTAGTAAGCAGCCATTGCAAGTTGCTGGCAAATTTACTGCAGATGTGTCAGTTGGAAAGAGAGTGTTAAATAAGGTTGAATTTGCTGTTATAGAGAGTGAGGGAGATGCCCTTCTGGGCCAGGAGACAGCTATTGCTCTAGGTGTGTTGAAGCTTGGGACCTCAGATTAATTCACTGCAGTTGTCTTCCGAGGGAGAAAACAAAGAACCCAGCATTTTAGACAAGTTTCCAGGATGTTGCGAAGGCAATGGAAAATTAAAGAACTTTCAGTTGAAGTTTCCAATTGATGTAGAGGTACAACCTGTAGCACAGCCAATAAGACGTGTTCCCTATCATGTTCGGGATAAATTAACCAACATCAGTTACTTAGTTTGGTGGGCCCCCTTATCACAAAGAAAGAAACAGCCATGAGACAACCAATTACTGCCGCAGAAAGGCTACCACTTAACAGTCTCTACCAATAATACGTGAAACATGCAATGCTATTTGGGAGGCACTTCGAGGAACATATCTGAGGGCACCAAAGTCCCAAACAGAGTGGAAGGAATTCGCCAAACAATTCATGGACCTGTGGAATTTTCCACACACAGTGGGAGCCATAGATGGTAAACATGTTGCCATTAAATGCCCTTTAAAGAGTGGGTCACAGTACTATAACTATAAAGGGTTCTTCAGTTTAGTTCTTCTTGCCATATGTGATGCTCATTACTGTTTCATCCTTGTTGACATTGGTGACTATGGTTCCAACAAAGATAGTGGCATCTTTTCTAACTCTGAAATGGGAAAATTATTTCAGAATGGAGAGATGAATCTACCACATCCTGAATGTTTAGAAGACAGCGCAAATCAGTCTGCCCTGCCATACTTTCTGGTTGGGGATGAAGCTTTCCCTTTAAGACCCTGGTTGCAAAGGCCTTATCCAGGAAAAGATATCACAGAAGATAAAGTGATTTTTAATTATTGCCTCTTGCATGCTCGTAGAGTAGTGAACTCATTCGGTATTCTGGCTGCAAGATGGGGGTTTTTCCTTACCTGTATCCAAACAAGTGTCACTAGTGCTGAATCAATATTACAAGCATCAATTTGTCTCCACAACTATTTACGTCAAACGAGGATTTGTGGACACAGAGGACAGTACAGGGGAAATTGAACTTGGGGAATGGAGAAATATTGTTTCAGCTGAGGGGGACAATGGAGCATTGAGGCCCCTTCCACACCTACGAGGGTCAAGATTACTCAAGAGTGCTGTAGAAGTCAGGGAGGAGCTCAAGAATTACTTAAATTCTGACCAAGGGAGTGTACCATGGCAGTGGGATTATGTCAGAAGCAGAGGCCCACAGAAGTAACCAAACATTACTGCTTCGTGTAACTGCTAAACTTACAAAGCTGAACCCCAGGGGCATGCAGTATACATGACGGGGGCTCCAATGTATTTTGTTGGGTTGAAAATTTTCACCCTGTGTATATTTTGGGGTAAAGAGATCTGTCACGTGTTTTTAGGTCTCAAAAATGCGCATTTTCTTTTGGGTTTACACATTTCCGAGCAAAATTTTTATTGTGATCAGTGGATCAGAAAATTATTCATTCAAACGTTTTTTTCCAGCAACTTGTGAGTTCTGGAAAAAATGCTGATAAAAAAGACAATACAATGTATTTATTTGTAATCTTGTTTACTTTTCCAATTTTTCTCTATGACTCATTACATATCAATGTTGTCAATCAATGTCTTTAAGTCTTGTAATTTTTTTGGGTGTAAAATTTCTGGCTCATGTATTTTTTTGGACAATCTCACAATTCCCATTTTTTAACATTATTAATGACCATTTTGTTAAGATAAAACTTTGTGCAAACTCAGAGATTCAGAGTTGTGGGTAACTTGAATTTTATTTACAAAGAATATGGAATATAAAAGATAGCCCAGAACTCCTGTCCAAAAAGGTTTTAAAATGGGCATTACAGAAAATTGAACTTGCCCGTGTGCATTGTTGAGTTACATGCAAACACTCGAAAAGTGCACTATGCACTTCCATGTGCCCATACAACTCAAAATGCACTCAGGCAAGTTTGTTTACTTCTTTAATTGCACAGTTGATAATGTGTCTCAAACTTTGTCTGTAACAGGCAAAAAGGATGTTACAAGCAATAATAGCAACAATATTTCCTCACTAACATTAATGTCTCCCAAACAGCTGATATTTCATTTAAGTATCAGAAGTCCTGGGTTTTTACAACTCTCCTCCATTTGAGTTAAATTTGCTTAAGGTCCTGCAAAAAGCTAGGCTGATGTTGAAAAAAAAAATTACCAGGTGGGAAGACCCTCCCTTGGTTGTCAAGATCAGGGCTTGAAGAACGAAATTTTCCTGCATTTGATGAATCTGAGTGCAAGCGGAAATCTTGAGTTGCATTGAGACTTTCCACTATAGATTTCCACCTTGTACTGATGGAGGATTTTGCAAAGAGGAAGCAACAATTGAAGGTGAGGCTTCTCTTCCAGTTGCCTCTTGCTGTAGTGCTTGCTCTCATCTGATGGTCAAACAGTAATTGACTTATTTTCTTCTTGATCATGATTTTTGTCTGGTGAACTAACTTTTCTTAGTTGTGAGGCAATTCACTCCCCAAATAAATCATCTTCATCCCTTTCATTGGCTTGACTCTTTTCTTTCACACAAGCCACCAAGCTGGAACCAATTTCTTGTAACACTTTCAACTCATCATTAGCAACACCCATGTTTTCAAATCTGGAGATAATTAAACAAAAGGAAAACTGTAAAAAAGCTCCATATTAATTCTAACAGGATAATTAGTTTTCTTTCACATCAAAGTACATATTGGTAAATGCCACATGTCTTCAAAACTGTTATAATCACATTTAGGATAACATAAAAACAGTGCTTCTGTGTTGCATTTTGCATTATGCTTTCAAGACAGCCAAAGAAAAGCATTGGCTACTTCTCACAGGAGTGGGCTCTTTTCCCCTCAACTAAATCAATCAAAGAAACATTCAAACAGTCGATAACTCTACGCAAATCAGCTGCTTAGATCAAATTCCATTGTAACCTCTAGTCCATGTTTTGGTTAACCCTCCCCCTTCACAAAATGCCATTTTTTCTTAATATCTCTTCAGTTGGCACTGGCCTCATCCAGGAAATAATAACCCAAAAATTCGATTAATATGACATACCTTGCCTTTTTAATGTACTTTGGACGTCCAGTTGTGCGAGACTGAACTGTCATTATCGTCTTCTTCATGCCTTTCCCCATTTTCTGCTAGTTGTTCTTCCCCCTCCCCCTCATTGGCGTCAACATTGATGAAATTAGTTTTCGTTTTCCTTGGTTTAACGTATGGGTCCAGCCATGTCATAGCCATGTCTCTAGCATAACGGTTCCTTAGATATCTAAACATTTTCTCAGCTTGTTCTCCTGTTCAAAGAAATAGAGAAATGTAAGCTTATATTTTTGGAACATGATTTCTGTTTAAACTGAACGTGTTTGCTGGTTTTAGCCTATTATGATTCTCGCAAAACGTAGTCCCAATTCTTTTGCTACATCAGTCCAAGTAAGATGTTTTTTCAGGCTATCTTTGAAATCTGGGCAACTTTTGTCGTATAGCACAGGATATTTCCTCACACTCTCTGCCAGTTTCTCGTCTGCTTTAATCGTTGAGGACGCCATCTTGATTTCAATTTCAACCGCGGTGGCTTGGAACAAGTGCTTTTCACCTTGTGTCTGCGCTTGCATTTGCATTGAGCCTGGTTCACACGTGTGAAACGCAAACGCAAGTGAAAATGCAAATGCAAGGAAATAAAAATTTTTCCATTCCTTGCGTTTGCATTTTGCGTTGCCCCAGTTCACACATATTTTTCCTTGCGTTTGCGTTTGCATTTACGTCGCACATGTGAACCAGTTTTAAGACTTGTCATGGCTGTCAGCTAGTCTCACAACCATTAAAACCTGAACCGATGACACGTACAGAGTTTCCTTCTGTGCCCTGGAAACATCTAGCCGCTGACCTTCTGGGCCCACTGCCTTCTGGCGATTACATTTTTGTTGTAGTTGACTACTGCAGCAGATTCATTGAGATGGAATTTACCAAGTCAATAACTGCTGAGAAGATTGTATCACTAATGTCCAAGATGTTTGCTACTCATGGCCTTCCACAATGGACCGCAGTTTGTCAGTGATCACTTCAAAGGGTATCTTGAAGTAAACGGTATTGAACATAGACAAACCACACCCTTATAGCCACAGGCCAATGGTGAAATTGAGAGGCAGAACCGCTCTATTCTGAAACGTTTATGCATTGCTCAAGCAGAGGGTCGTGATTGGAGATTGCAGATGAATGATTTCTTGATGATGTATCGCAGTACACCGCATTCAACAACCGGAGTCAGCCCTGCTGAATTGTTGTTTGGCTGGAAGATTAGAACCAATTTACCGCAGCTTTAAGAGTTTACCTGCGAAGATGAAGTCAGAGACTGCGGTAGTGAAAGAAAAGAGAAAGGGAAGGTGTATGCATGCGAAAATGACATTTAAAAAGGTGATGAAGTGTTAATCAGGCAGGAGAGAGAGAATAAGTTGTCAACACCATTCACAGTTGTTCAGAAAAATGGAAACAGTGTTCTTGTTGAGACTCATGGTGTGCAGTACCGACGAAATGTAACCCATGTCAAGAAGTATCTGGAGAGTGAGGATCTTAAACCCAAAGCTAAATCATCAGATGCTACTGGAGACAGAGATCTGACAGCTAACCCAGAAAGTCAAGTGTTAAAGGTACCTGCAGACAAGAGTAACCAACCATCCAAGAAGTTTAACCCACCAGAGTGTAAACAGGCAGATCCTACTTTGGCACAGAGTGATTACACTTTTTCCTCACTTCCTCCTAGAGTTAGGAAACTGCCACTCAGATGTCAGGATTATGTTCTTGGATGCATTACAATGTAGGCTTAACCAAGACTAGAACATTTATTGAACTCTCATTGTTGATGTTTCAGATTTTTCTCCAAGCCAGTCCTGATTAATTATGCAGCTATGAAAGACATTCAAATACATTTGCATGCAATTAGGTGTTTAGATTTCCTATATTGTTATATTCTGTTTAGCTAACTTGTATTTCAAAAAAGGAGGAATGTAGCATATGTGTTGCGGACCTACCTAATTATCATATATTGTAGACATGTGCACTTGGTTGTTTTTGTGAATAAATATAGAACACATGGTGTGTTTGTTGGTTTAATACGTGTTAAGAATCTAAGTTCATCGTGGTTAAATCCGGAAATAATCTACAGGACCCTTGAAGAACAATAGGCCCTTTGTAGCTGGGGGTCACATGATCTACTTTGCACAAAGTTATTTTATATTATGGGTTATAACTTAAAGACCACCAGAAATGTAAAAAGCATGACAAAATTAGTTAAATGGCAAAGTTTTAGACCTAGAACATTAAACAGTGAGTTTTTTTAATAACAAGCAAGCAAGACCTTGCTCTCCTGTAACTTTTTCATACAAATCCTGGTTCTTTCTGTGTGTACCAGAGCACAGATGACGTAGACAAAAGGAACAAAGAACGACAATAATACAAATGCAAAACAAGACCAAAAATACAATACCTCACAAATAGAAGACAATGAGTACCAGTACACGCAGAAAGACCCCAAATCCCTAACATTTTTCAAATATTAAAACTGTCATAAAAACTCACTCTTCACCCTAGAGGCCTCAAACTTGTGTTGTTTTCATTTCTAGTATTTTTAAGGTTATGACCCATAATTTAATGAAAAGTGGGTCACATGACCTCCCAGCTGAAAAGAGCCTATTGGAAATTGAGCAGAAGATTTGTTTTCTTACATCAAGATTTATTGTCAATGAAGCTATAACAGCATTTTTTTACAAATGATTTTTTTTCTTTTAGGGCAGCATTTCCACAGTTTAGCTCACCTAGTTGCCAAGCTGCACCGAAGAGCGAGATGAGTTTAGGTATTATATTTGCCATCATCGTTGCGGAAAAACATATAAGACCAAGCAGGGTAGAAATAGGTATAATCATTAGTTACATCATTACTGAATGTAGCCCTTAATATTATTAGGAGTTTTACACAGGTATTTATTTCCCCTAATGTTACTATTTCCCCCTTTCATAGGCAATTATGGAGAGTGAGTGAAAATGCTATAACAAAAGTCCTCAGTTTGTGATAGAAGTTGTTACATAAGACCTCAAAAATTGAAAACCAGATGTAAGATGTAAGACCGGTGTGGAACATATTGACTTGCATGAGTCAATGCAATAATTGGGTTGACTTGTGTTATTGAGCATTTCTATATCATCAGCCAGGCCATATAAAGGTCTCAAGACTGCAGCACTAGGTTGGATACTACCTGAAAAAGCTAACTCGGCTAATACTCTAAGGTGTAACAAACAATAAAAAATTGGATACATTAAATAATAATTTTTCAGGGTTTGTACTGTACATTTTAAAACATGATTTTGTTTAAAAGTTTGTCATATGTAAGTAATTGAATTTTCCTCTATTTTCCAGACATGAGCGACCCCAACATCAAGGTCTGGCGGAAGACAATGAACCACCACAACCAACAGATGTTGAGGCTGACAAGGATGTCCAAAGACCAAACTGATGATAATGTAAACAACTACCACACTGCGAGATTGATTGACATTTGGCCTGCTTATCATGCTGTTCAGTGATTCAGTGCTAGAGGGTGGCTGTGATAGCGTGCTGAAATTCCTCAAAGTTGCTCTTCTTATGTTGCATTGTTACAAAAGAATCAAGTATGCATATGTTGTTCTTTTGTTTTTGGCTAAAGTCTATGCCATTTTAAGTGCAAAGCTTGCATTTGAAGTGCTGCACTATTAGACCTTCAACAACTCTCGAAAAGCCGGTCGGTGATAATGTGCCATTGAATCTGAGGATGGAACACTTGAACAGAATGCTTAAATTAGCATTGAAACAGCTGGCATCAAACATTTCTGAGGCTGCTGCACAGCAGATTGCTAAATCTCTGTTCACTTTAAAGGATGATCGACCTTGACTGCAATCTCAAATCACGAAGTGGATTTCACAGCTTAAAGCACTTGGAGGAAACAGTGATTGGCCTTGCAAATGATTTACATGACATGAAAGTTTTCAGTGTTCAGCCAGGAAGAGGGTACAGCTCATGTAAGGGTTTCAAGAGAAACCTTGTCCATAAGTTAGATTTTAGAGAATTTTACAGCTGGGCTAAGCAACGTTTCAGTTTATTGCAAACTATGTATTACTAATTGAATTGAAGATGCAATAGCAAATCCATTTTGTACCCTCCCCAAGTCTCCAGCTCATCTTGCGTACTAATGATAATAATTCCTCTATAAAATTCCATAATACAATTGAAATCTTTGCCAATTTTAAGAGAAGCAAGCAGGTTTACATTATGATTCCAGGCCATACCACTGAAATGAAGGAATTACTTTTCAAGGGAAAATATCCAGGTGAAAGTTATAAAAAAGCTTCTTATAAATAAGTCTCTCCCCCATTAATACAACCCATCAGACCAAATGATCTGAATTGAAGCTATCTACTAGGTGCATTCAGTTCTATAAAGATGTTGAATTTGGCCTGATGTGTTTTTTTCAATTGCTTTGTGGATAGCAAAATTCCTTTATTTATGAGAATTCAGCTATAGAAACGTTTTCTGAACTTGAGTTGTACAGCCGTACTTCCACAAGTTAGACACGTTTGATTGCTCCTTGCGCCATGTAGGCTTGTGGCCAGGTGAGGTGACAACATTAGTTGAACTCCGACAACCCTGAAAAAACCCACCCATTCTGTGCTTTTAATAACAGAAAAAAACACATTGAATCTATCTACCAATGTACATTGTAATTTTTACCAAAGGTATCATAATACAGTTATTCTACAAAGTAATTCACTAAGGTAAGATGGTGATCAATCTCATAATAAAAAAGGATTCAACAACCTTGCTAGAACAAAACATTACCCCCCCCCCCCTCAAAAAAAAAAAAACATTATCCATAGAAATATTGTGAAGATAGTGAGGATAGGCCAAAAAAGGTATGGCCCACTACCATTTTGTAACATAAATTGCTATTTTTGCCTACCATAGTTATAGGATTAAGCACTGTTATTTGATGATTGTAAAAAATATTTCTATTTTTTTGTATCATTGTCATTTTTGCCAATTGTATCTTAAAGTTATTTCTACAAATTGTATCTGTTACTAATGTATGATGGTGATCAATCTCAGAATAAAGTACAAGGGTTCTGTGCCAACCTTGCTGGAACAAAACATTAGCCATACAAATATTGTTTGTTTATCAGAACATGTGAAGATAGCAAAAACAGGCCAAAAAAGGTATGGCCCACCACTATTCCTAAAGTGCATATAAAAGTCGTTACATTTAATTAAAAAAAAAACCGCAATATTACGTTATCGCTCACTCGTTCCATCACTCAGCTGTGAACTTAGTACGAATGCGTTTCGCAACTGAGAACAACTTGAATCCCCGCGTTAATCCAGCGATAACAATAAATTGTTGTAAACTAATATAAATAACAATAAGCTTAAAGATGTTTCGCATTTGGAGTCTAATGTAATGACAAATCGATCTAAAAGGATTTTTCAACCTAGACACACATTTTGATACATATCTACCTTGAAGTAATTAAATTTATCCTGTTCCAAGCCAGTGATCACAGTGGTCGAATGGTGTAAAGCGCGGAGTTGGCCCAAAGGTCCCAGGTTAGAGTCTCGCTCCTGCTGTCCTATTTTTTCTTTCTTTTTCAGACTGAACATTCAGGAAGTGATGTACCGTATTTTCCGTTTTGCGTTTGTGAAAAATCCTTATGTTTAATTGAAAAAAATATTGAACAGTGTCAGTGTGAAAACATAAGCTTACCGCAATATTGCATTAAGTGTTAGCATTTCTTATTCACGGGTTAGCTCTTAGGAGCCTTTGATTTTTTTCTTTTCTTAGTAGAACTACTTTCACTATATCCACTTCTCCAGCAAGCCACAGAAATTCTCTCAGAAAGCCAAAATGGAAATAATCCCTCGTCTTCAACAGGCCCTGGGCCTTCAAGCAGCAGTGGCAGATCGAGATCACATATTTCCATTTCTTTTCCCGATCGGGATGCAAATGTAATGACTGATTTCAGAAACCTTTTTTCGCAGTATGCAGCAGCTACATCTTCATCACTTTCGCGAGTACAATGACCGGCAAGGCCAACAAAACGCAGAAGTCGATCAAGTCCCTACTACAGACCCAGAGACATGGACCCACGATTTCTTTTGCTTTACCAACCCTCGACAGGATGAAATGGCGTGCAAATCTCAAAAGCTTCAATTGCAAGCTGCCGGCTTGGACAGAAAAAAGGTGGTTTTGGGAACAAAGACGGGTCAGTGGAGTTTAGCAAGAAGTTAGAGGCTGCCTACCCTAAGTTAAAAGCAGGAGGTGGATTTGAAATATTGAGGAGTGGAATGAGTAGCAGTTTGGTATTTGTACCACCACCAGCAACAGGATACTCCGTTCCTTATTTGAGAGATCAGGCGGGTCTTGGACAGGCCCTGGCATATCTACAACCATTGCAAGTGGAACTCGATGTTTCCCATTTCAAATGATATGGTAAATACATTTTGTGAGTAACTGAAAAATCTGAACTCAAATCAAAGATTCCAGACTCTTCACGCATATTTCCATAAGGTCTCCCTGCATTGGTCACAGTAAACAATGAACTCTCATTCTTTAATGCATCAGTCAATTGAAACCCAACCCCCCCTAATTTCCCCACCCCCGGGGCCAAGTAGTTTGTTAAAAGCCCTGCATAGCACGGCATTAGTACTTCAGAACAAAATAAACACAACTTGATTTGGTTTGCTGGTATCAGTCGGACTCGTTCCAAACATCAAACCGTGTACCGTAAACTTCCGAAAATAAGCCCCCCTAATTTCTAACAAAAAAATCCTTCCAATAATAAGCCCCCCTCCCCCTATCCGAATAGAAGCCCATGGGGGTGTTTTAAGGATTGACCTGAAAATACATTATAAAGGAGTCATGTTCAACTTGGACATTGCTTTTAATTATCATCAACACAAAAAAGAATCACCAGTGTTTATAGTCCTTTTCGAATTTCTCTTCTCACTCTTTATGTGTTTTCCTTTTGGTCGTATACAATTTAGTAGTAACATACAATGAACTGCAGGGCTGATTTGACTACGTAAAAAATTAATCTTTGCGACACCATCATGACTGTGAGTACCAATAAAGTAGGATCGCAATCGTGGACAGCAGTTTCATTGTTACTGCAACTCATCAGCACAGTGCAGCGATGAACTAAATGACGCCAGCAAGAATGCCAACACAAATAGATTACACAATGACCCGCAGTGTACTTACTTGTTACCTGAATCACGCGTTGCCGCATCACAAGGAGCCCATAGAGTCGCAAAGATGTCACACAAAGAAAAATGTAGATGGACAAAGCCGATCTGAACATTTAAACGCATGGGTAAAACCATGCCAAAAGAAAACTGAGAGCATATCAGATCTGTAAAGACCTACATCCCAAAATATATAGAAAAAAAAAGTAAAATCTACAAAGTACTGCAAACGATAATGCTGCAACAGTATACGTAGGATCTGCCTAAGATCGCTACACCGTGCTGATGAGTTGCAATAACAACGAAACAGATGTCCACAGTTGCGATCCTACTTTATCGGTTTCTGTAGTGATGGTGTCTCACAAAGATTGCTGCGCAAGGGATTGCTAAATCTTTGTTCACTTTAGAGGATGATCGACTTGACTGCAATCTCAAATCATGAAGTGGATTTCACAGCTTAAAGCACTTGGAGGAAACAGTGATTGGCCTTGCAAATGATTTACATGACATGAAAGTTTTCAGTGTTCAGCCAGGAAGAGGGTACAGCTCATGTAAGGGTTTCAAGAGAAACCTTGTCCATAAGTTAGATTATAGAGAATTTTACAGCTGGGCTAAGCAATGTTTCAGTTTATTGCAAACTATGTATTACTATTTGAATTGAAGATGCAATAGCAAATCCATTTTGTACCCTCCCCAAGTCTCCAGCTCATCTTGCGTACTAATGATAATAATTCTTCTATAAAATTCTATAATACAATTGAAATCTTTGCCAATTTTAAGAGAAGCAGGCAAGTTTACATTATGATTCCAGGCCATACCACTGAAATGAAGGAACTACATTTCAAGGGAAAATATCCAGGTGCAAAGTTATAAAAAAAAAAGAGGAGTAACCTGGCCTTCGCTGAGGGCGGACGTGTTTTCGCTAGCTTCTTTAAGCGAAATTCAAAATTTTCAAGATAGTGTAATTAATGAAGGCTGCTAGGCTTTATTCGCTTTTAAAACAACATGGGAAAAGAAGACGCCCGTGCTGATAGCCGGAAACGGTTAAGAGAAAGCGGTTCACAGACTGACGGGGAAGACGAAACGGACGGCCATTACTGTGCGGCTTTTTCCATACTGGATGAAGTCAGTGAAAAGATTGATAAAGTGCTTACAAGACTTGGCAAGTTAGAGGCTATGCAAGGTAGAGTGGAAGAATTGGAAAAAGAAAATAAAAATTTACAAGAAAGTCTAAACACCGCTCAAGCTGACATCGACGACCTAAATTCATCTTCAACCGCCATGTGTGCAACACTGGAATCCCACGCAAAGAATCTGGAAGACCTCAATGCTAAAATAAAATATCTTGAGTGCCGTAACATCAGGTTAGAAGCATACACAAGACGCGAAAATCTAAAAGTGTTTAATGTTCCAGAAAGAAGAGGTGAGTCAACTTTTGCTGAAGATCAATTGAGGAAAGTGATGCGCAAAAAAACTTAAAATCCCAGAGAAAGATATCGAGCAGATCCGTTTTGAACGCGTTCATCGCATCCCTGCTCGGAAGAATACCAGTCGGACAGAACGTCAAACCAAGGCCTATTGTAGCTAAATTTAGCTTCTTTCAAGATAAGGAATATGTTTTGTTGTTTGTCAAAAACTTGAAAAACACAAACATTTCAATCGTGAATGATTTCCCTCGGGAAATTGATGAAATACAGAAGACGCTATATCCCATCCTGAAAAAGGCCAAACAGAAAAAGCAAAAAGCCTATTTCAAAGTTGATAAGCTAATTATAAACGGGCAAATCTATAGAGGTGAAGAATCAATCAATCTCCCATATTATGGTCTCATTATGGATACAAGATACAGCAGAAACTAAAGCCAAAGCGGTCACAGCGCGACAGCATATCGATAGTTAAGTTTAGTTTATCGTTTACGTGTTTTATTAGTGTCAAATTATTTTACCTTCCTTGCTTCACAAAAAATGCGATTAATCTAGAAACTTTTTACCTTACAGGTTATTGTATGTTTTCCTGTAGATTAATAATTTGTTTTAGAGCAATATCATCAGTTTATATACACTATATTTTCTTGCATTCTGCGATATCTTTGATATCATTTTCATATTATTTGACCTCATCTATAATACCACGTCCCCGATTCAGCTCTAATGACCGATCATTCTCTTATATCTCTTAATGTGAAGGGATTAAGTAATTTCAGAAAAAGGCAAACGATTTTTACGTGGTGTCGAAAAAGAAACTTTGATATAATATTCTTGCAAGAAACTCATTCGACATTGTCAACACAGTTAAATTGGAAAAACGAATGGGGTGCAGAACTTATTTGCTCTCATGGGAGCTCAAACTCTCGAGGTGTTGCAATCTTAATTAAAAAAGGTCTTGATTGTGTTATTCACTCTCAAATGGTAGATACATCTGGAAGGTATATCGTGGCTAAAGCTGCCATCCAAGATAAAATGTATGTTCTTATAAACATTTATGCACCAAACAAAGACGAAAATATCGTGAAATTTTTCAAAGATCTGTTAACTAAGCTGGCAACCGAAAATTTGGATTCAGAAGAAAATATTGTGATTGGAGGTGATTTCAATTGTCCTCTGAATCCTACACTGGACAAAAAAGGTGGCATAATGACGCCTAGGAAATCTGTGATAAATTGCATTAATGATGTCCAAAGTCAACTAGATCTTGTTGATAGATGGAGAATTAAAAACCCGCAAACTGAAAGTTTTACCTGGAGTCAACAATCTCCGCTAACTTTTTCTCGCCTTGATTATTGGTTGATCTCTAATAATTTACATGACTGGGTCAAAGCCACAAATATAATCCCTGCCATTAGAACTGACCATTCCGCTATCTATCTAGAATTTGGAAACGTGGACAAAGAGGCTAAAGGTCCTGGGTTCTGGAAGATGACCACCTCTATATTAAAAGATGATGAGTACATTGATGATCTTACAAAAATGTTACCAATTTGGATCGCGGAAGGCCGAAAAGAACTTTCCAACCATCGTAATATTTGGGACTGGATAAAATATAACACAAGAGCTCATGCTATAAAATATTCCAAAACGAAGGCAAAGAAGAGAAATGAAAGAGGATTAAAACTTGAAAAAGAATATACTGAAGCGAGACAGGTTTTCGAAAAGAACCCCAATGACTTGAATGGTAACAATTTAAATGCGGCTAAGGAAAAGCTTGAATTATTTTATGATGAAAAAGTCAACGGAATAATAATCCGTGCCCGAGCTCGCTGGCATGAACACGGTGAAAAAAGTACCAAATATTTCCTAAATTTAGAAAAAAGAAGTCATGTGAAAAAGCATATAAGGAAATTAGTCATCAGCGGCGTCGTAAAGACAAATCCTTTTGACATTCTTCAAGAACAAAGACGATTTTACCAAGAGCTATACAAAAGTTCAATTAGTGATGCGGAGAACTGTCAGAACATTGTAAAGTTTCTAGAGAATTTGAATATACCCCAACTAACCGAAGAACAAATGTTGTCCTGTGAAGGCAAAATTTCAGCTGAGGAATGTTATAATATCCTCGATAGTTTTCAAACTAACAAAACTCCCGGGAATGACGGAATTCCTGTAGAATTTTACAAAGTGTTCTGGTCATTAATTAGCGACCCATTTCTTAAATGTGTGAACGAAAGCTTTGAAAAAGGTGAAATGTCTTGCTCTCAAAAACAAGCGGTAATTACTCTAATAGAAAAAAAGGAAAAGATCGTTCATATATTGAGAACTGGCGTCCAATTTCTCTCGTAAACGTTGACACAAAAGTAATGTCTAAAGTGATCGCCACTAGAATTAAAAATGTTCTTCCAAATATCATACACCATAACCAAACTGGATACGTGAAGGACCGATATATCGGCGAAACAATTAGATCAGTTTTCGATATTATGGATTTCACTGCAAAAGAAAGCATTCCGGGATTAATGATATTTATTGATTTCGAAAAGGCATTTGATAGCGTAGAATGGGAATTTCTTCGCTATTGTTTGGAATCCTTTAATTTTGGACCTAATTTCATCCATTGGGTGAAAACGTTCTACAGAAACATACAAAGCTGTGTAATAAACAACAGACTTTCATCTGAATACTTCAATCTTGAACGTGGGGTACGACTGGGGGACCCACTCTCTCCTTATCTCTTTGTAGTAACTATAGAAATATTAGCAATAGCAATTCGACAAAACAAAGATATAAAAGGCATCTCTATTGGGAGTGAGGAGACAAAAATCCTTCAATACGCAGATGATACGACGGTAATACTTGCCGACACAAGCTCTGCTACCGCTCTCTTTAAGCTGTTAGATAATTTCAAGATTGTTTCTGGCTTAAAGATTAATTGTTCCAAAACGGAAGCTATGTGGATAGGTTCTTCAATGAATTGCAAAGCACAGCCTTTCGGAATTAAATGGCCCAACGAGCCGATAAAGGCTTTGGGAATTTATTACACGTATGATCAAAAATTGCTTCTCGAAAAGAATTTCATAGAAAGATTAGACAGCATTAAAAACCTGATTAGAATCTGGTCCTCTAGAGGTCTTTCTATTTATGGAAAAATTACAATCTCTATTAATTCCAAAATTTGTTTTTGTGTCATCCTTAATACCTACCCCAAAAGAACTTGTGATCAGTTAAACCAGTTATTATTTCAATTCTTATGGAATGGTCCTGATAAAGTCACACGCAGATCAGCAATAAATGATTACTCCAATGGAGGATTAAAGATGATTGATTTTGATAGCATGATAATATCGCTTCGATTGGTTTGGCTCAAATGATGGTACCTGGAAACGGTATCTGACATGGCATCTAGAACCCCTTGGCGGCCTTTTTTTGTTTTATTGCAATTGATGTTAGAATCCTGCCACTGAATACTTCGCTATTCTATCTAGAATTATTGCAGTGGTGGTCAGAATTTAGAGATTCGTTCTCTTCAGAAAAAGACTGGCAACATGTTCTTTGGAATAACAAACAAATACTCATTAATAATAAAACAGTTTTTTATAAAAGTTATTTTGAAGCTGGTATAGTTCATATCAGTGATCTATCCTTTGAATTAAATAACAAAGATTCCTTTTCCCTAGTTTCTAACAGGATTTCCAAAACTAATCTTTTAGTTTGGGCAGGTCTACGACACTCCATTCCTTCCATTTTAAAAAATAGTTCTCCTAAATCAACAACAGGTGAACTCGCTCTAAAAATAGACGATAACATATTTGATGTGACAAAGAAGAAATCAAAAGACTATTATACTTTACTTGTAAGTAGAAAGGCTCTTTTTCCAACTATTGTAAACAAATTGCAGGATGAATTTCATTTCACACTTGAGGAAGTTAAACAAATTTTTACGATCCCGCACAGTGTTGCTCTTGAAGCATATGTTAAGGCATTTCAGTACAAAATACAGTATATTTATGTAGGCATGTTAATATTATAAGTAGTTTTTGTTGTGTAAGAAGTATATATTGTAAGTAATTTTAAAATAGTTTTGAACTTCAGTATTGTAATTGTGTAAAATAATAAAAATAATAAAAAAAGTTAAAAAAAGCTTCTTATAAATAAGTCTATCCCCCATTAATACAACCCATCAGACCAAATGATCTGAATTGAAGCTATCTACTAGGTGCATTTAGTTCTATAAAGATGTTGAATTTGGCCTGATGTGTTTCCCAATTGCTTTGTGGATAGCAAAATTCCTTTATGAGAATTCAGCTATAGAAACGTTTTCTGAACTTGAGTTGTACAGCCGTACTTCACAAGTTAGACACATTTGATAGCTCCTTGCGCCATGTAGGCTTGTGGCCAGGTGAGGTGACAACATTAGTTGAACTCTGACAACCCTGAAAAAACCCACCCATTCTGTGCTTTTAATAACAGAAAAAAAACACATTGAACCTACCTACCAATGTACATTGTAATTTTTACCAAAAGTATAATAGTTATTTCTACAAAGTAATTCACTAAGGTAAGATGGTGATCAATCTCATAATAAATAAGGATTCAACAACCTTGCTAGAACAAAACATTACCCCCCCCCCCCCAAAAAAAAAAAAAACATTATCCATAGAAATATTGTGAAGATAGTGAGGATAGGCCAAAAAAGGTATGGCCCTCTACCATTTTGTAACATAAATTGCTATTTTTTCCTACCATAGTTATAGGATTAAGCACTGTTATTTGATGATTGTAAAAAATATTTCTATTTTTTTGTATCATTGACATTTTTGCCAATTATATCTTAAAGTTATTTCTACAAATTGTATCTGTTACTAATGTATGATGGTGATCAATCTCAGAATAAAGTACAAGGGTTCTGTGCCAACCTTGCTGGAACAAAACATTAGCCATACAAATATTGTTTGTTTATCAGAACATGTGAAGATGGCGAAAACAGGCCAAAAAGGTATGGCCCACCACTATTCCTATCAGAAGTGAAACTCTTACATTACATGTCCAAATTCAAACAAGCCTAGATAGATAAGACTTCTATCCTTACAGACAACTATTAAAATAACAGATATACCATGGCCATTACAATTAGCTGGACAAAATAAAAGCCAATTTATAAGTATTATAAATTAAAGTTGTGACAACCATGAAGGCGCTCAGGTGAAATCTGCACCATGAATATAACATTGTTCATTGTGCCTTTCATTCCGCAACCTGTATGCTTGAAGTCTTGTTCTACAAGTTCAGCTATGTTTTACAAGTTCAGTTTGGTTTACGAGTCCTACAGTTTTCAGTTCATAGTTGTTCTCTCCGTGATTTACCAGCGGTTTTGTATTGTTGGACAATCTTTTGGTTCGGAAACTATGCATTATGCTGCCTCGGGACGTCTCCAGCTCCAAACTGCTGTTTCACAAGCCCTCTCGCTCCCACAGCTCTGTGATATCTGCCAAACGGTGTCTCCGTCACAGGAAACCGGAAGGTACTTACCAAGTGATTGAAGGACGCAGGTATTGCTTTGGAAGGCTCTAACGAGCGTGGAGAACAGAACAATCGGTGGAATAACCCTTCACTGCCGACAGCGGACCCACCCGCCCCGGAGTGCCCCTAAAGTTTTTCAAATGAACAAATCGCCACCATAAAGCACCTGGTTCAAGAAGCAGTCTCTGATGCAGCGACAGGAATCGCAAGTAAAGCGGCGAAATCTGCGGTAAACGCTATGCGGGCCCAACAGAACCCACCATCTTGCCAACACAACAGCAACAACAGGTCCTTGGATCACCACTTTCCTCGCAGGGAATCCAGGAGACCTTGCCGAGACCTTTACCTGGTACAGTGGACAGTTCTTTCCAAAATGATGTGCCCTTCCAGGACATTCAGTCAGCATATGTGAAGGAAATCCAGACCGGTGAGTTTTTTGATCTTTCAAAATTACTCCCCAATTCATGATGAGGAAGACAACTTAGTGCTGTCCCTGGATAACTCCGTGGTCAGAGTTTCCAAAAAGACATCAGGCGCTGCCATCACCGACATTGAACCACCGCCTTTATTGCTTACATGAGTGTGTTCACCCAGAAATTCCCTCAGGTTCCCTAATTAGATATGCAGCCAGGGTCCACAAACGTCTGAGCTGGGCAGTTTGACCACAAATTTCGCCAGAAGGCAAGCACCCACAAATCGTTAGTGTGGTCTGCAATCGACAACCATTTTTACAGTAGCCCATTCAGTACTCCAGGAGGAATATCCTTTTTTCAAGAAAGGGCCCTTCACTAGTGTCTCTACAGGGGCCGTATCTAGAGGCACATGCCACTCCTTCAACAGAAACGGATCCTGTAGTGTACTGTAACAGGGATAACTGTAGGTTCAAGCATGCCTGCACTCACTGCAGTGGTCCCCACCCCGAATGCAAGTGTAGTTACATCCCCAACTCCCAGCAGGAACGGGGAGACAGGAACCAGGGTAGGGTCAACAGGGGTTCCACTTCCCACCCCTCCCACAGAGGGAAATAGTGCAAGCCTACCCCCCTCCCCACACCAATTAATGTAGATATTCTCGAACGTGTTCTACTGGATCACCCCAATCGTGTTTTTGCAGAAAAACTATGCTCCAACCTGCGGTACAAGGCCGACATAGGGTATACCAGCCCTCGTGTTCCCAAGTTTTCAAAATATTTACCCACAGCCTTGCCCCAGCCAGAAATTGTGACCCCGAAACCTAGCAACACAAATAGCCCTGGGATGGGTTGCAGGCCCCTTTTCCGAACCACCATTTCCTAATTTCCAAGTCTTCCCTGTTGGTTTAGTCCCTAAGAAACACTCAGACAAGTTTCACACAATTTTCCTTTCGTCTTTTCCCAAATCGGGGGACACTAGCATCAATCATTTCATCGCTAAGGAAGATCACAGTCTCCAATACATAACCATAGACAATGCAATAGCGGGTATCCTTTGTCTCGGCAAAGGGTGTTTTCTCTCTAAAACTGACATTGAATCAGCCTTCCGGGTGATCCCCCTTAAGCCCTCGGATTATGAGCTCTTTGGTATGAGTTGGAACAACCACTACTATTATGACAAGGTCCTCCCATTGAGCCTGCGGAGTGCCCCCTTTATTTTCAATTTGTTTTCCAACGAGTGGATACATCGTACCAAATGCAGTATATCATCATGGTGCATACATGTGTCTTCAGACCAAGCTCCTTCCCAATGCAAAGCACAAATTGAATTGAACAGTGTTGCTTCGAATGATGTGAACCATCCAAACTACCGATTTTGATATGTATGGGACATTCTTTGTGGGACTGATGTCTTCAGTTTGGGCATCGAGTACTTCAAAAGCAAGAAAATGAAAAGTGTAGCCTAGCAAGTGTCTTTGCATTCAGAGATTCCCATAGTGATGAAATTGGTTACCAAACAATTTCCAAGGTATTGGAAGACGTTGTAAAAGAGATTGGGGCCATTGTAACAACACTGGTGCCAGAGCAATACAAGCCAACTGCTATTGAGGCAAAAACACACAACGTACTTGGCTGGCCTTTCTACATTACTAGGAATGCAAATTGTGATATACTCTGGACTGGTAGGCATCTGTTTGTCTAAGAGGCTTCAAATATGCCTTAGTAGTTTGTAGATTTTGTTAATTGGGCTGAATTTTGCAAAATATTATTAAAGGCATACAGTCAGCATAATCTAATTGCATATACATGTATGTTTATTTTCCAGATGCTGAGTATGAATTTGTTGGCATGGGAAACAGGCATATTCCAACCAAATGTATTGCATTGGGGACATGGGATAATCCAGGTATTTTATTTTCTTAAACATCTGTTGGGTCATTCTGGCTGGCTGGCTGGCTTTGTCTAAACACAATGGAAACTCCAGTGGGCAGAAAAAAGATCAGTTCATGACAGTAAAAAATTCTTAGAGATAGTTTTCTGAAACTGCTTATCCTCTTACCCTAACCCAACATGAGAGATTAATACTTTCCAATCTTGTTATTATAGACTTCATTTGTGTGGTCATTAATTAAAAACACTTCATCGGGTACTGCCTCTCTTTTGAAAAATATAAATTTGTACATGTGCAATTATCAAAAACTATTAAATATTTTTGTAAGAAAAACACATTATATTCAGCACTACCTTGTATACACTATAACAGCAATCCAACTTATCTTTAATTACCTTTTATGTCTGTGCTTTTAAAAGATTCTAAAAGATAATTAGATAATATATAGAGCCACAAACATTTTTATGTATTTACACGTAATACAAATAAAAAAACAAAATTCTGTAAATGATATTACCAGTATTGATTGTTTTGTTTTGCTTGTTTGTTTTTTATCAGTAACACTACTTCAAAGATAAATGGAATACATCAAAACAATCTGGAATGAGAAATTATCGCGTTTTTGCGAAAATATCTGAAATTGGCGATACTTTCTGAAATCTCAGAAAGTTTCTAGTAATCAACCAATCAGAATCAACCAAGCATTGAACCGTGAAAACGGCTAATATTGTCACGGCAACCAGAAAGTATCTGAATTTTCAGAAAGTTTCTCAAAAAGCAGAGAAACTTTCTGTGAATGTACCAATAGGAACTAGAGTTTGAATTATTAACAAATTAGATCGGCATATGTAATTTACAACGTAGCACGTATTCAACTGAATAATTTAAACAACTCATAAACTCTTGCGAAACGTTCCTCGGTTTAGCGCAACTAGTTTGGAATGTATTCCTCGAAGTGTTTTTTATATCTCAAGCTACATTCCTTCTACTTGCTATTGTTTAGATTGCGAACGCTTTTGAACTTAAAGAAAGTAATTTTCAGTAGTATGATCCAATCGTGGAGCCATTTTAGAAATGTTTGCTTACTATCGCTGATACGTTAAACCTGTGTTACGAAGACAATGCAGTCTGTGTATCGATCTGTGTATCGATTTGTTGCCCTCTTTTGATGTCTTCCCATTTACCGTCACCATTAAAAGGAAATAACCGCGGAAATGTCGAAAAGAAGTACTCCTTTCCGCTTTCGGTTCTTCGCTTAATATAGCACATTAAAGAACCAACGAGATGTTTTCAAATCTGTAATAATAATTTCCAGCCATTATGCAAAACGTAAACGTTCGTTCGTTTTCAATAATTAATCCTTGAATGCATAGAACTAAAATATACTGGATTTCTTCACCTGATTCCTCGGCAAAAAACTGTTCACTCGCGCATCGCGTAGCTGCGTCGAGAAACATAACAATAATAACACAATGACTCGATGGGAACGTGTTTGATACAAATTTGGCGCTAAACAAACAGCAAATGCGTCGAGTTTAATCCAAGGGTGCTTTTAATTTCGACAGTAACAACGTCGTGTTTTTCAGACATTTTCGTCGGGAAACATTAAAAACCTTCGAATACAGTCACCCCGCAAGGAGCTTGCAAGAAAGCACGAGCAGTTCTTTTGTTTCCGGATAAATATTAACAGAGGCCGAAATCAAGTCAAAACACTGAAGAAATTATTTGCTGTTGTTTCTCATTTGACAGTAGAAATTCTCGCTAATAATGTAACCTTGTATTAGCTCTGCTTCTGTTTCATTAGCTCCAAAAAGTAAACGCCGCTCAGGTTCCATTTGGTTTCGAAAAAGGCGGGATCTGGCCTGCAAAATTGCAAAATGTTTACAGAGTCTTTCACACATACAAAGAAAAGCAGCGAGATGTACTTAACTACAAGGGTATGAAAGATGACTGATCAGAAAGCTAATGACACATGATGAACCATTTGAGGCACTTGACAGTTACTTTGACAGTTTACGGAGCTTTAGTGCAATATGTTTTAAACAGTTTAGTCAAGAATGTCTCTGGTATTAAATGTAGAAAGTTTCTGCTGAAGAATGCAGTTATGTAATTCATGATTTGATTGTAGCAATGTGAAAAAAATAAGGGCACCTCATTGACTTTATCAACTGATCAGAACATTCAACATGTGATAACAGTTCATATTGTCACGGCAACCAGAAACTAACTGAATTATCATAAAGTATCTCGATTGTAGAGAAACTTTCTCTGAATTAGCCAATAGGAACTCTGAGCTTGACAGATTTAACTGCCATTTCGACAAAAGAAAAAAATTTCTGCATGATTGCTGAAAGATGTTGTTTACATACTTGTACAACAAAACAAGCGCCTGGAACTGCCGTGAATAAAATTCACTCAGGAACTGTTAAAAAACATGCAAATTT
The DNA here is from genome assembly GCA_022457155.1 of Cladopsammia gracilis. NCBI lineage: Eukaryota > Metazoa > Cnidaria > Anthozoa > Scleractinia > Dendrophylliidae > Cladopsammia > Cladopsammia gracilis. The sequence continues at coordinate 191,414 of JAJGOT010000589.1, forward strand.
ATTACAATGTTGTTACAGTTTTTACTCTTGCATCAATGCAAGCGTTTAATCTGTTTTACTTTGTTCGCTTTGTTCTTCTCTAATTCGCAGCTTGATTCAGCTTAGTGACCTCAGTGAGTCCACAATTTGTTTCAAGTAAACATGACACTTCATCGGATGATCAAAATCTAGACTTCTGTCAGTGCTGTTCTCGACTTAATTCCTCAAAAATGAGTTTTCATGCGCAAGAGTACATTTCCATTGTTAGAAGCATAAAATAATCGAGTCTGTAAAAATTTTCTCCAACTAGAAAGAACTTGTTTATAAACGCACAGATGAGTAAGGCTTTTTAGAAGAAGACCCGGATTAAACAATTACTATCATTTCCAAGAGCGTTTAATGTCTTTAATTAGATTACTCATCCCGGAAAATTTACGGTACCTGAGAAAGTTAAAGCGCGCGTTTCTCAAAAATCCAATTATTATTAAAACGTTTTTGGACCCAAATGGCTATAAATACTGTTATATGCAGAATGTTTAGTAACCAAAATGAAGTTTTGTTTTTGTACACTGCCATTAGTTAGAAACTAAATTTTAAGAAAAATAGCTTTCGGGCTCGAAATGTCTTCAGGAGTTTTGAGAAACGAACGCCATTGTCAATCATTTTGTACTTAAGAGAAAAGAACTAATGATTTATTTATCTTTCGTTGTATGTTTTGTTTTTGCGGTATTGTAGAAGTTATCTCCTCATCGATCGATTCCGTTGTAGCTACTTGTTGGTCTCTTTGATGTTCCCCATATGCCGACACTAACAGAAAAAGTATTCTTAAATAAACTACTTTTACTTTCGCTGAGCTAATTTTGTAATAGAATAACATGAAACGAACAAACAGATGTTTCAGTGAATTAAACCAATTCTCCTGTCCTTGGTGAATGAAGAATGCTAGACATAAGCATAAGTATAAGCGCAAGCATAAGAATTAAAACTTTTCCCTTTTCTTTTGCTTCCGCTTATGCTTATCTTCGGCTCCTTATTCTAGTGAATACAAAATATACCATAAGCATACAGGACTATTATATCTTTGGACAATAAAGCACTCATTCTAGGTCCCTCGAGTATAAGCCGGCGCCCTATGGTGCGGGAAATTTCGTAAGTTAATTTTGATGAAAGATTTGCCTAAGGCCGTGCAAAGGTACCTAGTTCTTCGCGGGAAAGAATGTAAAGATTTTAAAAATGAAAATAGAGAACAGCAAACGCATCTCCTTAATCCAAGTGATCCTTTTGACTGAGATCCAGTGTTTACCTTATTATATAAAATTAACACTCGTGTTTATTCGAAATTAACGCGACTTAAATTAAAGCGAATTGAAAGAAAAAGTAGTCTAAAATATAGGAAATTGACACGAACGAAAAGGTTCAATTTCCAAATAAGGAACATTAACGCGAGTGCGGAGGTCTCGTATACTATTGAGGAAGAAAATGTTAGTATTCCAGAGGTAATTGTTGGAACTGACAGTCAATCATGCGGCAAAGGGCACTCCGAGGGCCAGAATGAACTTGAATTATTGTACAGTGTGAAATGTGTTAAACAAAGAAAACTGTTCTTTTAGTAGGTATAGCTAAGGATATGATTCGGAATTTGGGGCAAAATGATAGAAATTAATCTTGCGGAAATTAAAGCTCCCAGTTTAATTAAGATCGCAGAAAATAACACGAGACTTAAATCAAGGCGAATTTTTGAAGTCGCGTTTATAATTTCATGGAGCGATAATTCCCTGTAATAAGGTAGTATGTCGTTAGGCACACCCGGGTGGGTACAAGGATCCGCAAGTTTACTTCGCTTTTTTGTACTTTAGTTTTAACTCACTTTGCGTAGACTTATCTAACTTATTACCCTTGACAAGCTTGATGTCTCTCATAAGGACATCAGTCAAGGGAATTGAGGCACTAACAACTTTGCCACGAACTAAATATGGCTTGAATTCTTTCCTGTACGATTGAACAAGCCAGTCGATTTCAACGTAGCCATCGCTGACTGCCGTTACTTTACCCAGTTGGGGGCAATCTGTATAGCGGCGGTCGATTACCGCAACAATCTCATCGACCTTTGGTTGTGTGGCAGCGAGTGCTCGCATCCTCTCACGCATTTCATGAAGGGGCTCATGATCACTCTGCAAAGTAAATGCTCAGGTAAATTTTTCACAAATCGAGGTGTATCTAATCATGCACTAGGTGCACAATATACTAAAAAATCATAAACAATAAAATTCCAAACACATGCATTACTTACTTCAGAGTCAGATGAGTGAACTTTTCTTTTTCTTTTAGACCCAAGTCCCGTCTGCTGCGTGGTTTAGAAAAAGAAAATAATTAAAAGATAACGATATTTCCCCGCCATTCGATGGCACCATAAAATTTATGCTAAATGTTAATATTACCTTAAGGTCAAATATGACTTGGTCGAAGCCACTGCTATCGTGATCCGCCTCTTCACTCCCGCTGTCATCGCCATCAGAGCCGTCCCATCCGCTAGTAGCTCTGGTAACCTACCGAAAAGAGATGCAGCACAGCAACATTTAAAGCGAAATTGATTCTTTGCTCTCACGGCGGTAGAAACTAATACGTCAGGCGATCACTGAAGTGCTATCAGTGTTAAAAATGTCAATATTACCGTTTCTTTTCTGGTATCCTTTACAGGTTGTTTCTTTTGCATCTGAAACAAAATCGATTTACTTTGTTAACTGAAACAGTAAAACCTACAAAAGAAATAACTAGTGGCTATCAAAGAAAATTGAAGCAAAACGCCCGTTACCTTAGGGGCATCAGCCGTCGCGGCATTTTCCAATAAACGCTCCTTTAAACTGTTTATTTCTTCCTTGTAATATTGGCCCCGTTTCTGGAAAAACTCTAAGGACTAAAAAAACATTTAAAGTTACTGGGATGCAGAATATTATATTGAAACAATTTAATGTACTGCATGCTGACTAGCGTATTTTTCTACCGGCTTGTTCAAAATCTGTCCGTACTGACGTACAAAGTTCTAATTTCGTTTTCGCGCTTTTTAATATGGCTCACACAGCTAAGTCATTTTCTGAGACACTTATTATCGTTGTCAACAAGTTTGAACTGAGGATAAACATTGCTTAACATTAAGAATTTGTTTACAAAATCCCACTATGAGAGCAGAAGAGAGCAGTCACACTTATGCCAAAGCTTGTGTAATTTGCCAAAAAAATTAGTAAATCAAATCTCCATAATGCCACTGAAAATGATGTCAACGGAAACGTTATTAAGTTCGTGTATTTGTTCTTTCTCACACAAACTGAAGGGAAATCAAAACACTCACAAAAGATATACTATCATTTAGTTAGAATTTTACCTTTTGTTTCTCGTTTAAGATCCTCTGTACTTCTTTTTCACGCTCTTCCATTTTTTGTTCCAATTTTCTTTTGTCATCCAAAGCCTTGAAAAAAAATTTAAATCAGAGATGCAGAAATAAGCTAATAGTGAGGAACATGCTTACTGTTTGAATTTTAAGAGGAATACGTTACCTTCTTTAACTTCTCTCGTAAACTGGCTATGTCTTCCATTGCCTGTTTAAGTTGCTCCTTGACCTGCGTTTTAAGCAATGAAACAAATTATTTAACATAAAAATACACGTAACTCTAATGACAAAATACCCTTTAGAAAATCCTTCACCTCGTTTGTATCCTCTGTTTCCTCTTCCCCTCGTTGGTAACTTGCCGAGGCCGTTTTCTTTGACTTCTGTAGAAAATTAGGTAATGATTTTAAAATTAATGAAGACCAAATAACTGACAATATAAACTTGCTATACGTACTCTTTTTCACAGTTTAATTCGCCAATGAATTTTCTCCCAGCGATAACGTCTTCCATGACACTCTCCTGATCGTCGCTACTCAGTCCTTTTAAAAAGTCGAAAAGACTCTGTCTCAGCTTCTTAACTCGTTTCCCCGCTTTGAGTTCACCCCTCTCCACCTTTCCAGCGATGGTCATTGCCAAAGAAAAGCACGACTTTCTTAATCTCGCAACACGAAAGTAGTTGTCGTAACACTGCACATGGAACAAAAAAAAAGGCATCAGTGCCGAAATAAGCTATAAAGTAAAGACCCACAATCTAAACATTCCAAAATGTACCTACTTACCGTGTCGTCTCGTACTTTATACGATGTACGCCACAAACTGAGCTTTTTATTGATTAGCTTCGGTAAATCACCATAGATGTCCTCTTCACCATGAAGTCCAAATAGGTGTCGCCTCATCCCAATTACGGTTGGAATAAACGGCGGCAGCTCTGAACCAGCAACAAAAGACAGCCCGGGTGTTGGGGATTCAGTTCTTGCCGGATGCATGGGAATGCAAGGTGATGGAGGAGTTGAAATGGCGTCCAGATCAGGGAGCGATTCAGGTATGGGCGAAAATACACCCAACGCATCGGAAATATTTTCATACTGATAGTGATAAGCCATTCTCGATTTTTACAGCGAAGAGGCCCTTTAAAAAATCTTACGTTACGAATTCGCCTTGTCAGGGTCAAGCATAGAATCACTCTCCTAGTAAAGCTAACATTCGATAATTAAACGCCTGTCTAAAACAAAAGATGCCCCACGTTTTGGTGTTGGATTTCAAAAAGCGCACTTTCTCGTTCGAGACCAATTAGTAAACATTTGCAAAGAATTGTAAATAATGTTCTACAGCAGACAAAGGTGTTAACTTGGAGTAAGTTGAACGACTCAGAATATTTTAAAATTTGGACGCAGTTATCCGGCGAAACAAAGTTTATAGATAATCTTTCTCTTTCATTCAACGATTTGGCAGCATGGCATGTTGCGTGTGACGCAGAACATATGCGAAAATATCCTCGCATGACGCGCAGTTATGTATGAGCGCATTCTTATCACTTGCGTCAGCTTTAAGCCAAACCATCTCAATTAATTATGTAGCTTTGCTCAAAACTCTTAATTATATAGTATTCATCAACACCACCTAGATTCGTTTCCTTACTTACTTGCTCAAATTGTATCCGAGCTTTGTGTCTGGTTAGTGAACAGAAGTTACGGTGCATGTGATGGATACTAATTTTCCACGTGAAATCTCATGCCACTCATGCACACGTGTCTAATTATGCGCGCCTAAATAAATTTATTTGGCGCTTATTTTCTAAGAAAGTTTCTGAGATTAGCGAAAGTTTCTGAGATGTAACCAATGACATTACAGAGAAATAATAACAAGTATTTGAGCGCTTAAATCAAATATTGTTTGGGTGACCTCAAATAGTGACGACACATCGCGGAGTTTGACGATGTTTTTTCCTCTTTGGTTGCTACCACAAATGGTAGTATTCTTGGCTTTTAATCATATCGGTTTTTTTGTCCGGCAGTTGCCTGACTTAATTTACGCGGCAGAAAATAGATCGGAATCTTTGTTAACAGTAAAATATGGCGATAAAAGCATGCTTTGGAAGTCTGTGAGCGCTGGTGCTGGCGGGGATGATGGAGATGACGACGATGGTCCAGACACCCCTGGGAACGGTTGGTGGGCAATTATTGAAGGAGAAGACGAACTTTTCCTGAGAAAAATGAAAGACTTAATGGACTACATACCACCCGAAAAGCTGACCTTCTCTTACAAACAATCAATAAATGGTTTTCACGGAACAAGTTTCGCCACTACCTTCAAGAGAGTACTGCGACATTTACATTCGCTTCTTACGGTAAGCTGGGCGAGTTTCATTACGAGTTTCATTTTTAAAACGTCAAAACACTAAATTGCATTTGTTTCTTGCTCTCCAGCCGGAGCTTAGCTTTGGCGCCAAAATAAACTATCAACGGACTTCTGGCGGGAAACAGTTCTTTCTTCGCTTACCGAACGGCAGGCTTATAGCATGTGGATTAGAGTCTTCAAGTTACAACAACATATTGAGGATGATATCAATTGGTTACAAATTGGAAGTAGACGCTTTCTTTTTAGCCTGCAATGGCAAAATGGTGGGTAATTGTGGCACTTAATTATATTCATATAAAAATCTACCGTGTGGGAAAAATCACGCGACTCGATTTCCACCAAACCCAGAACAATTCATTTATTTATATATTTGTATCTGCTTTATATATCACAACTCCAAAGATTACTTTCACTCATTCTTTTATAGATTGTCCGCAAACACAAACTCTCTGATAGAAATGTATTTAGTATTACAATTTCTGATTGTTTTTGAAAGCTCCCTAGGGTTCAACGCTTGCGTTTATATTCAGCTTAGTGCTTTTTTTTATCAGATGGTGGAAGGAGATGTTGCGCCAGCTGAGAGCTGTGTTGTAGTCTCTATTCGAGTTAGAGGTGGTGGGAAAAGAATTTCCAGTGAAGAAGACGTGGTACGTTTCCAAACCTTACCTACAAAAGTGTTCATTTGCCTTGTTAACATTGTTACTCTCACTTAAATTCAGTACAACAAAGTGACACATCCAACAGCCAACATTTTTAATTCCAGATATATCAGTGCAGCATTAATAAAACAAACGCAAAATTCTCAGGAATGGCAAGTAACAAGTGTACCTTGTTGTATGTTTAGGATGACCTGGATGAATCCAATGAAACGTTTGAAGATGACAGTTACTGTAGTGACGCTAGCGATGCGGCAGAGTTTACTTCTGATAGCGATATCTATATTGATAAAGAGGTATGTCATTATTCCCGACCGTATTCAAAGTGTACTGCATGTGGTCATGTGGACTTTTAGTAACGCGCATGTTTTAAAACATCTCTGGTTGAATTTCAAATAGCCATCGAGAGTACCAGGTATAAAAAATACCGTGACATTATATCTGAGACACTACCTGGCTCGAACTAAAAAAAGGGCAAACATAAAAGGAAAAACAGGCCTCTTGTCACAAGCCCAATGGTTTCCTGACGGCCCCTTGCCATAATATTTATTCCAGAAACTATAATAACAAATAAAATAAGTACCTTGTTCTGTTTTAGAACCATCATGGAGTCGTTAAGGACGTTAAGCGAAGAACCACTCTTAAATCAAGAGCGGAAGCCATAGAGAGTATCGCTGCAGATATGAGGAAATCATGCTGTCAAAAAAATTGCTTAACTGATGTTATTAAAAAAGAGGAGTTCACAACCCTTAGAAAAAAGTTTTGGAAAAAAGATCAGGAAGCACAACGAGCATACATTCTCCAGTATTTTGACCTCTGCCTACGACGTGATGGTAGCATGCAATTTGTACTTAACAGCACCGGAAATGTCGTTTGCCGAAAAGCTTGGTTAACAACACTAAATATTTCCAATGGAAGGTAAATTGTGAACGATAAATCGATACCGAAGAGTGAGTGAATTGGGTGTTATTATATAAATCTCTTTGATGTAGGTTGTATTTTGATGGGTTTGTCATACGTGTTTGCTATTTCACAATGGAAAACGACCTGCATTGTTTATTTTTCCCCGTGACCAAATGATTGCCTTTGTAATCAGTTAGCTAATTGCAAAAATACGAGGGCAAAGTAAAGACGTTCATCAGTTAGCAAAATCGCAGCGAAGGTTTGTTCTTACTTAGCGCATGCTTAATTTTTTTAGCCAATCCCAGCCTCGCATCACAGAGATGGTTCACTGATCTGCCGTCTCCTTTTTCTAAATCGGTAACACCAACAACCGCTCTTGTTTGTGTTTGACTGTTTAAGATTTTACAACTTGCTTAAGGACTTCAAGAATGGAAGAACATCCCCTGTCAGCGCAAAAAGTGCACCGGCACGACCTTCTTGCCGCCGGATGAGAGCAGAAGCTTGGTTAAGGGGTGAGACAGGCCTACTGAATATCCCTTTGCTATATATATCATTTTTATTTTCATCTTGTTTAAGGCGCTAGCCTTTTACATGTAATTTCAATTTGTCTCACAGTCAGCACACTGTCCGACGACAGTTAATCAACCTCTTGGTGTCTGACGAGTTCATTCATCATCAACATCATCATCATCATTATTTAAAAACACGGGATCACTTTCATTTAAAAATGCTTTTCCAGTGAGCCGTGGACTACTACATACAATAATTAAAAACATTTATAAACAACCTTATCCATTATAAGCACAACATCCTGAGTTATTATAATTATGTCTTTGTGAAAAAGATAAGAACGTTAACTTAATTTGACTTTGTCATGAAACTAGGAACACGACCCGAGGCCGGCTTTTCCGTACAATAAGATGTAGTTATTTTGTCAATAGAATACGCGGAAACCTGTGGCGATAAGATGCCAGACGTTGACAAAATTGCACTTCCATCGTGCCTGACAAAGAAAGAGGTTTACAAGATGTACATGGAAGAAGAACGACGAAAAACTAATGATCCCGTCAGCGAAATTTCTTTCCTGCGTCTGTGGAAAAGTAACCTTAAGAACGTCTACATTCCTAAGGTAGTAACACGATTTTTTTTCTGTTGCATAGTGCCTGCTGTATTTCTAAATTAGTATTCGTTGGTTCTTTTTTTTTTTCTTATCGGGACATATACATTGATAAAGAAAAAACAAATAAACAGCTATCAATGTTTAACAGTTGTGTTTTGGTTGGAATATTAAAAGGCAAATAATGACAGCACATGAATTTTGACCCGTTAACTAACATTTAATGTTTCTTAAACAACAATAGATAGCTTGCTAGCTTGTTATAAAAAATAACTGTTTGATTTGGGCGAAAATGCAAACTGCAAGGAAATCAATTTTTAGGGGAGAACCTCATGTTTCCAGTATACACTAGTGCGACATATAATATTCCGTAATTTGAAATGCTGATACTAACAGGAAAAAACCTTTTTTCGTAGCAAAGTCGTTTCACCAAATGTGGCGTCTGTGTCCTTTTGTCCGAGTATTGTCAGAAAACAGACAGCAAGACAACCCGTTTGTCTTTGATGGAAAAAAAACGTATCCACCTACGGCAACAGATGTAAGTGCAGATGATCATGAGTGTTTGCGTTTACACTGGGGTTTAATTACCAGATTCCGTTTGTCATTAAATCTATCACGGCAGTCTAGTAATTAAATTCTTTTACTTTGTCTAAACTCGATGGCGTCTGCCTTATCATATTATTTTTGTCTTTACTATACATTTTTAAATGTTTCTTAGGGCCGAAAGGAAAGAATACTACCGCCGCTGTCTCATGTCGGAAAGTGAACCAAAAAAGTACTTATCAATTATCATGGATGGAATGGACCAGTCTAAAACCAATTTGCCACATGCAACACAAACCTCCAAGGTAAACTACTCAGTCACAGCAGTCAAACCAGATGCCAATTTTAACTAACTCTAATGTTAATGTCGCTTATCACTTCAGGTAGACGAACTGCACTTTTTGAAAACACACATAACAGGAATTATTTCTCATGGGCACCAAAGAGTGTTTACCTTCCTAGATCTCCTTCGCTGGCCCCACGATAGCAATCTGACGTTGAATATTCTGTTGAAAGTCTTCTTGAAATTAGCCAAGGTACGAAACACACAGCACACCAAATCACGGTCAGAATCCTCAGCATGCAATGCATTCATTGACGAGAAAGAGCAAAGTACTGATAACTGAAGAAAAAATCGTTTGTCTCGTTTGTGCTACAGTGAGTCAGTACTGATTTAGGCAGTTATGGTTCAGAAATAAAATGTATGTAAATAATAATTATTGCACACTTCAGTGACACTTATAATAACAAGAGGCCCCACGCAGCCTTTACTCATGCGCATGCGTAAGAAAGTTTTACGATATATTTTAAACACGATGAGAAGATGTCCGACATGGAGAAGAGTTACTCCTTTCATTCAGTTATCGTTCCTACAAACCACGTTGTTTACTATTGAATGTTTTGGAAATGAAAGCTGTACCACAATGAAGCCAGTGATTCTTCTAACTCTTATATATACCAAACGTGAACATAGTAATGTGTGTAGGGTTGTAGGAGATGCTGTCGTGACACTTAAGTAATGCTCTTTTATCGGAAGTGAGAGTAGCCGGAAGTCACTAAACAGGAAGTGTAAATGGCAAAGACTTGAACCGGAAGTGCACAATTTAAAATATGCCTGCATAAATTTGCATGCAAAATCGTGACACAAAAAATAAAAATAACAAGAAAAATGGAGCCGAAATCTTACCTCATGCCGCTACGCGCATGAGTAATAAAATCAATTTGTGTTGACTTCAAAGTTGATAACTAACAATTACTGCGATAATGAGATTAAACGGTCAATGGAATAATGAACCCCGATTTGACCAATTAATCAGTTTCAATAATTGTGATCAAAGCCTGAAAAAAAAAAAATTCGAGGCTTTTGACGGGCCGAACTCGTTACCTTTCAAACTTTTATTGCGGCAATTACCGGTGCGTTACTTGGGTTAATTGCAGCTGTAGGATCGGCTCCGCATCGTGTAAAATTTACGTTATGTTTATCGCTTACGTTTAGGATGGAAGATTACCTCCGACTTTGTTCCTTCAACAAGACAACTGTTACCGAGAATGTAAAAATAAATATATTATGGCCTTTGCAGCATATCTTGTCCATGAAGGAATTTTTAAAGAGGTATGTTATTGTGTAGTCATCGATTATAAATATCAATGACGTCTTAAACTGAAACCGTTTTCGTGACAAACATCAATCGCTTAACCTAACAAATTAGCAGCGAAAAAACATATCCACTCTTTTTAGGTCTTTCTTTCATACCTGATGGTTGGACACACTCATGAAGATATTGATCAAGTGAGTAACGTTTAACTCATTTCAGGGATTTTACCGATGGTTTGATTATATTGCAGTATTGCAAAAAAAAAAAAAAAAAATGAGTCAAGTTTTTGTACTACAAACACCATCTTGCTGATGAAATATATTATCTTTCTCTCCTTTTATGTGGGTATTTAACACAGATGTTCAGCAGGATAGCCGATGCGCTTCAGCGGCATTCTGTCATGACCATTCCTGAGCTGCAGCAGTTAATTAAGGGTTGTTACAGTCCTTCTCCTGAGACAAATCTTATTCATTTTTTGTACGACATCACTGAATGGCTTGCACCTCATATTGACGATATCAAGGGCCATGTGTATCCACATTCTTTTAAATTCGCTAAGGATGATTCAGGAAAAGTAGGTATGTGGTACAAACAGTGGGCCAAGGAAGAAGAATGGCTACCCAAAGATGGGCCTCTTTACATCTTGAAATCTGTTCCCAAAGGTATCCCTCCGATCATCCGCCCTCATTCTAAAAGGATCCCTTCGGCGGAGGATATGAAGTCCAAGCTATCCAAAAGCGCATGTCGGATGAGCACTAACCAAATTGCATGGTGGAATTCGTTTATTAAATTGGAAGAGAAATGCAGACCAATATGGGAGGAAGCTTCGCCAAATACCCTCCAGAAGATAAAAGCTACTGACTGGCCTTTCTTAAGTCTTAAGAAACATTTATTGTCCACTGAATTGGAGGATGTTGGACCCATGGACGTTGAAGAACAACACATGGAAGAGCAATTAAACAAACTATTAAACAAACAAAATCACTTCCCACAGGTACGAAGTAAACGGTATCTGTATTTTTATGCGTTTATCCTCAGATATCATTGTAAAGACATCACGACATACTTAACTTCAAGTATATAACTCCCCCTCAGCTCGCCGGCTTTAATTTTCGCCCTATCCCCAAACCGGGAGACCTGTTCACAGAAGTTAGTAAAGAGTGCTTTTACAGACTATAAAGAAGGCTGCGTAAAAAGAAACAGTGGACATAATCTGCAGCGCTTCCTGGTAAAGAAAACATAGATTCGTACAACATGCAGTTATGCTGTGATATAAAATCGACCTAGATCACGGCAACATGCATTGGTCCGAAATATTCTTCTCAACGGAAGTAATTTCCAAACATAAATTAAAAATGTCCAGTTCCTTTAAGCATGGTTTTCACTACTGGGAGCGACATAAGCATTTTAGCACAAACGGAAGAATTAATTTGCGTCATCAAGTGAAATTGATCTTATGCTTATGCTTATGCTTATGTCGGGCACGTTTTCACTGGATACTAGTGCTGTTATGATTCCGCTTATGCTTATGCTTATGCAGTATGCCGGGCACGTTTTCACTGCTTCCACTTATGTGAAAACCATGCTTTATCAGATCGCGCCCAGATTTTAAATTTCCTTTCTACACAAACTGCCGGCTTGTTTAGCTGGACACGATAGGAAAAAGTTCAGATGTTATATTTTTGTCAATTGCAGATTCAGGTAGGATCGAAAAGGAAACCAGCGGCAAGGGAGAGTGAGAAGGGGAAATCGGTCAAAAAGGTGAATGTTACCAATAAAAGTGACATCATTTCATTTGGCAACATAGTGAGCATGAAAATTCCGAAAAGATTCCGAGTATAACAGTATGCTATACGTTATGGTTGTTTACCATTTACCCAAAAAATCCGGAAATTTCGGATGGAATGTAAATGGGAAGACTATTTTTTCTTCCCGAACGGAAATTTCCACGGGAAAACGGGATTTCTTGAAAGGTAGTCCAAAATTCCCAAACGGAATTTCCGAACGGAAATGTGTGTACCATTTGCTTTTATCTACCAGTTCCAGACCCTGCGCCAGTTTTGACGCGTAAGTGTGGTTACTCAGCTTGTTTCTGGTGTCAAATGGTAAATGGTACACGCCAATCTCAAACGGAATTTCCCTTTCTGAAGTTTTGCTTACCATTTACACAAACCGTGGACCAACCGGTTTTCCCGTGTAAATGGTAAACAACATATGTTTCCTCTTATACAGACAAAAAAAAACACAGGACACTTGCCGGGCACGTTTTCACTGCTTCCACTTATGTGAAAACCATGCTTTATCAGATCGCGCCAAGATTTTAAATTTCCTTTCTACACAAACTGCCGGCTTGTTTAGCTGGACAAGATAGGAAAGTGTTCTGATGTTATATTTTTGTCAATTGCAGATTCAGGTAGGATCGAAAAGGAAACCTGCGGCAAGGGAGAGTGAGAAGGGGAAATCGGTTAAAAAGGTGAAAGTTACCAATAAAAGTGACATCATTTCATTTGGCAACATACTGAGCATGAAAATTCCGAAAAGATTCCGAGTATAACAGTATGCTATACGTTATGTTTCCTCTTATACAGACAAGGAAAACACAGGACACTTGGCAGAACGACCAGGGCAAAAAGAATAAACGTCAACTGCAGCTGAAGATAAGGCGAAAGTCAAGATCAACTACAAAGTGACACATATGCAGCCTTTTCGTGCAAAGCAATGAGAAGTCGAGCCGACTGTGAGCAACAGTCAGTCCCTCTTTCAAGTGTAATATATTTTTGAACTGACAAGAGTCGCTTAAATCAATTTTCTGATTTACAGGACAAAGAAGGATCAAATTATTGACACAATAATTATGTAAAGTGACAAAAACTCTACAGTATAAATACCAAAGAAAGCGAAAAATAATTAATGTCGGACATGTCACCGCTTTTTATTTTGATTGTATCGCAAAAGAAATTATCACGTTTGATTATTAGTGATTACAATGTGTCAGTGTTTTGAATGAGTTTTTGTCTCTGATTTGTTAGAAAAACCGTCAGTTTAGGATTGTTGCTTTTCAGTATTACAATTTAGCTCTCCAGTTTTGAACCCTAACGTTAATTCTGGAATCCCGTCACGAAGTAAGTTATCGCTATTGATTTGCGTGAAGTGTTGTAGTTTTAATTGATTTTGAACAAACGTAACTCCCAGTATTGTTGACTTTCTGTTCATGTTTTTTAAAGCCAAGGTTTTGCATCGTGTTATTTCTCTTTTGCCGTTTAGTTCGAATAATGCGGGGTTTTTTTGTAATAATGTATCATATTGTATTAACTTCAGATCGAATACTACTATTAAAATTGTTATACGATTCACGAGACTCCAAAGTACTCATGTTTGTTTTCATATCTGACGGACCAAACTACAAGTGCCGTCATATAAGCTGTAAAGTCGAACACCGGATTTTAAGACCTTCTTATCGAACACTCAAAAATACAAGATAACAGACAACAATTATTGATCGAGATACAAAAATAGAAGTTGAAAAAGAATCGAAGAAAAATAGTAGAAAATGGCAAACACATTCCTGTAGCACTAACATTATAGCGTGACAAAATTTCGATCTCAACAAGCCATAGTCATAGAACTTTGGCGCGCTCACTCATATTTGAAACAACTATTAAGACAAACTTAATAACAATCTAAACCCTTGAAGCTCGATTTTAATATTCGTGGAGTTCTTGTTCAAACTCTTGTTCCTACTGACATGTATGTTTGTAAACATTCTGCATGTAACAGTATTTATAGCCATTTGGGTCCGAAAAAGTTTTCGGATTTTTAAGAAACGAGCACTTTCTGTAGAATACATAAAAAGCTATTCCATTAACTTTCTCAGGTACCGTAAATTGTCCGTGATGTGTGATCTAATTAAACGCTCCGGAAATGATAGTGATTCTTTAATCCGGGTCTTGTTCATAAAAGTCTTATCATCTGTGCGTTTTATAAAAACAAGTTCTCTCTAATTTGAGAAAATTTTTACGGAATCGATTATTTTATGCTTCTAACTGTGGAAATGTACTCTTGTGCATGAAAACTCATTTTTGAGGAATTAGTCGAGAACAGCACTGACAGCAGTCTAGATTTCGATCATCCGAAGAAAGTGTCATGTTTACTTGAAACAAATTGTGGACTCACTGAGGTCACTAAGCTGAATTAACCTGTGAACTAGAGAACAACAAAGCGAACATTGTACAACAGATTAAACGCTTGATGCAAGAGTGAAAACTGCAATATTGTAATAAATTTGTTTTTTAACAGTTCTTGGGTGAATTTTGTTCACGGCAGTTCCAGCCGCTATAAGTTGCTGTGCAGGTATGTAAACAACATCTTTCAACAAATGTGCAGTAATTTGTTCTTTTGACCCGACGGAAATTAGTTTGTCAGGCTCTGAATTCCTATTGGCTAACTCAGAGAAAGTTTCTGTTATCATACGTTGAACTGGTAAGGGTTGAATGCTTGGTTGATCAGAAGTTCTGATCGGTTGATCATGATAAAGTCAATGAGCTGGGTGGCATTATTATTATTTTTTTCTTTTTCACATTGCTACAATCAAATCATGAATCATACACACCACTGCATTCTTCAGCAGAAACTTTCTACGCTTAATAACAAACTTTCTAAACTGTTTAATACATCTTGCACTAAAGCTCAGTAAACTCAAATGGTTCATCATGTCATTAGCTTTCTGATCAGTCATCTTTTATACCCTTGTCGTTAAGTACATCTCGCTGCTTTTCTTTGTATTTGTGAAACTCTGTAAACATTTTGCAATTTTGCAGGCCAGATCGCCGCCTTTTTCGAAACTAAATGGAACATGAGCGGCGTTAACTTGGAGCTAAAAAACTGTAACAACATTGTAATAAATTTGCATGTTTTTTAACAGTTCCTGAGTGAATTTTATTCACGGCAGTTCCAGGCGCTTGTTTTGTTGTACAAGTATGTAAACAACATCTTTCAGCAATCATGCAGAAATTTTTTTCTTTTGTCGAAATGGCAGTTAAATCTGTCAAGCTCAGAGTTCCTATTGGCTAATTCAGAGAAAGTTTCTCTACAATCGAGATACTTTGTGATAATTCAGTTAGTTTCTGGTTGCCGTGACAATATGAACTGTTTAATATCACATGTTGAATGTTCTGATCAGTTGATAAAGTCAATGAGGTGCCCTTATTTTTTTCACATTGCTACAATCAAATCATGAATTACATAACTGCATTCTTCAGCAGAAACTTTCTACATTTAATACCAGAGACATTCTTGACTAAACTGTTTAAAACATATTGCACTAAAGCTCCGTAAACTGTCAAAGTAACTGTCAAGTGCCTCAAATGGTTCATCATGTGTCATTAGCTTTCTGATCAGTCATCTTTCATACCCTTGTAGTTAAGTACATCTCGCTGCTTTTCTTTGTATGTGTGAAAGACTCTGTAAACATTTTGCAATTTTGCAGGCCAGATCCCGCCTTTTTCGAAACCAAATGGAACCTGAGCGGCGTTTACTTTTTGGAGCTAATGAAACAGAAGCAGAGCTAATACAAGGTTACATTATAAGCGAGAATTTCTACTTTCAAATGAGAAACAACAGCAAATAATTTCTTCAGTGTTTTGACTTGATTTCGGCCTCTGTTAATATTTATCCGGAAACAAAAGAACTGCTCGTGCTTTCTTGCAAGCTCCTTGCGGGGTGACTGTATTCGAAGGTTTTTAATATGTTTCCCGACGAAAATGTCTGAAAAACACAACGTCGTTACTGTCGAAATTAAAAGCACCCTTGGATTAAACTCGACGCATTTGCTGTTTGTTTAGCGCCAAATTTGTATCAAACACGTTCCCATCGAGTCATTGTGTTATTATTGTTATGTTTCTCGACGCAGCTACGCGATGCGCGAGTGAACAGTTTTTTGCCGAGGAATCAGGTGAAGAAATCCAGTATATTTTAGTTCTATGCATTCAAGGATTAATTATTGAAAACGAACGAACGTTTACGTTTTGCATAATGGCTGGAAATTATTATTACAGATTTGAAAACATCTCGTTGGTTCTTTAATGTGCTATATTAAGCGAAGAACCGAAAGCGGAAAGGAGTACTTCTTTTCGACATTTCCGCGGTTATTTCCTTTTAATGGTGACGGTAAATGGGAAGACATCAAAAGAGGGCAACAAATCGATACACAGATCGATACACAGACTGCATTGTCTTCGTAACACAGGTTTAACGTATCAGCGATAGTAAGCAAACATTTCTAAAATGGCTCCACGATTGGGATCATACTACTGAAAATTACTTTCTTTAAGTTCAAAAGCATTCGCAATCTAAACAATAGCAAGTAGAAGGAATGTAGCTTGAGATATAAAAAACACTTCGAGGAATACATTCCAAACTAGTTGCGCTAAACCGAGGAACGTTTCGCAAGAGTTTATGAGTTGTTTAAATTATTCAGTTGAATACGTGCTACGTTGTAAATTACATATGCCGAACTAATTTGTTAATAATTCAAACTCTAGTTCCTATTGGTACATTCACAGAAAGTTTCTCTGCTTTTTGAGAAACTTTCTGAAAATTCAGATACTTTCTGGTTGCCGTGACAATATTAGCCGTTTTCACGGTTCAATGCTTGGTTGATTCTGATTGGTTGATTACTAGAAACTTTCTGAGATTTCAGAAAGTATCGCCAATTTCAGATATTTTCGCAAAAACGCGATAATTTCTCATTCCAGATTGTTTTGATGTATTCCATTTATCTTTGAAGTAGTGTTCAGTGTATCAGTATCAGTGCCCTGCGATAGCATCCAAAGTGTCATTTAGGCACCCTGCAAGCATTGATGTGCCGATTATCCAACCTGGAAAAAACGAAATTGCATTTGTCTGTGACAACGGAAATTCCCGCATTCGGTTCATTAAGAGTGTCCACTCCTTTCAATGGGATAAATTTGTTGGTACTTTAAAATTACATTCTCTCCCTGCCAACTGGAAACGTGAAGGGCTAGCAGTTGTTGCTAAAGACACAATAGCAGTCACGGAAGGGACTACCCTTAACTTGGTGTGCATGGAATCCACCTTTAATGCTGGTCAACTTGTTAAAGTTGTTGATAATTTATAGTCACCACATGGGCTTTGTCTGTCCAGGACTGAAGGAACTGTCTTTGTTGCTGATGGGCACAGTATTAAACATATTGTCTTGGAAGCCAAATCCGTTGCAGTCACTTTCCATGGTTTCAAGCGGGCTTTTGATGTCGCATTGTCAACAAATGGGAATCTTGGTGTCATAGATGTTCAAGGACACAAAATCTTCATTCTTCAACATGAACATAAAACAGGGTTAAGAGTACGATTGGAACTGGAAATTTTGGTTGCTCTGATGGTCCTGCTGCCAAAGCAGAACTTTTAGAACCTACAGGACTATGCTTTGATTCTGACACTGTAATTTTTTGTTGTTTTGGTGGCAGCAAAAATGGCTACATTAAGATTCACATCTCTGTAGAGTTTGCATGTACATTTATGACCAAGGTTAAAGAAATTTACCATGCAATAGGGCTTCTTCCCATAAAGGGGCAGAATCGTTTACATTTAGCTCAGATTGGAAAGAAACCCACTGCCTCACTTGTGGAAAGCACGGACAAGCTCATTGATTCCTTGGCCTACTTGGAGAGCTTAAAAGCTCAACGGAAAGAGTATCTCAAAATGGCAACAGCTAGCCCTGAGGGAACTGTTTACCATGCTTCAGTTAATGGCTTTGCAGATACTGTAAAAGGTCTGGAGGCTCATATCCAATCCCTTGAGCAGTTAGAGATGCGTGATGTTCTATATAAATTTAATCTCTATGCATTTGTCAATGAGTCCCGTAAGGAGCATGGATTTGCAAAACACGAACTGAAGGGGTAGTACAGGCATCCTACTCTTCAACAGTATGTGCACAGTAAAGATCGCCATGAAGTGGAGCTAATCAAGAAGACTTGTCAGTGCCCACATGCCTATCACACTAACACATTTAGTGCCTACCAGCCAAGCCACAGGTCCAGTTTGTCTTCTGTTAAAACCATTGCACAGTACAAGAAGTGGGGTGAACAATTTGGTCCACATCAAATTCAGGTGTCTAATGAACAATCAAAAGAGGACCTCAAGGTAGCTAGAATGCTAAATGTGCTGACTAAAGCTAGACCAGAACATCCAGAACTTGTGCAGGTACAAATGTGGGTATGGCCCTTGCGTAATCATCCAAAAAGATATGCTCTTGCAAGGCAATGCAGACCAGTGCCAACTTTATTACCCAGCATTTAATGAACTGATGCACAAGCTAGAAATCAGGTGAGGAGAAACCACACCAGAGATTGGCCGTGTCCCCTCTGACAATTATTTGTTTGTTCCTGGGGATATTGTAGCAGTTAACCCTGGAACAGATAATGGAATTCCCAGTGGTGATAAATGGTGGCTTCTCCAGGTCAACAAGCCACATGAATCAAGCTGAATGAACAGGCAACTGATGAGTCCACCCCAGGAAAGCATTTTTCACTGATACCAAACCCAGTGAGGGTCTACTTTGGTAGCATTATCAAGGTCAACAAAATCCCAGTTGTTGTTCCAATTGAAGAACTGAGTTAGGGTTGGCAAAATGGACGTGTGTTTTACACATTTACAAATGAGTATTGCAATAACCTGGATGACTTATCCGATGCTTTTAGAAGAGAGTTAAATATTGCTGAGTCAAATGTAGAAGGAAGTGATGTAGATTCAGAGTCTGATGATGATGGTGTTCAACAACCAGACATTCATGAAGTGGAACTCACAGCTATGCAACACAGAAGAGTCGTGAGAAATGTTGAGGGTCAAGTCCTGACTTCATATAGAGATCTTTTAAATCCACGTCCAGCAAGACGACAGCCTCGTCATTCACAACATTTGAGAAAGAAATTGCTTTGAGTTTGATTACACAGTTGGAGATGTTAGCTAAATATAAACATTATTAACTCTGGACTCTGGGAGCAAAGCAGGGATTCTTAAAATTCATTTCTAATTGTAAACGTAAACAACTCTCTAAGCAGGGTATTAATCACTTACATGCAGTATGTGCCGAAATGCATATGTAACTGCAAATTTGGGTACTTTGTTTTGGACAGAGTTACAGTATTTGTCATTTTCTTATGACTTCAGAATTTCATGTATGTGGATTAACTATTATTTTTGAGGACTGGTGAAAATCATAAACTTTGAACAGTATCAGAATCATGAGATTCTGATATGATAGCTATTATTGGCAAGCTTGGTGAAATACATGTAATCCAAATGTTTTCAATGTTGTGTTATTTTAATGTGCATTCTTTCACACAAGAAAACTTTTTTTTCAAAACATAATTGGGTTACATTGCTTATGGTTTGTGCTTTTCACCAGTCAATGTTTCTTCGATAGAGTTGAACTCCAAACTTACACAATGTAGGCAGTCATAAACGAGTTATTAGATTGACCAAATTACAGGCCATTTGCAATTAATTTTTTTTTAAGTTAAAGTTATGAAATGTAAAAAAATATTACAAGGATGGTTGCAACTGAAATTACAGTTATTTTGTTGACTGGAATATTTTTTATCTGATTCAATACTTAATTTATTTGCAAGCAAAAATCATAACGAAACCTGTTAATATAACTCATGAAAATCTATAAGGAAGAATTGCCAAACACCGCTAATTACTTTGAGTTTTTATGTCTCCTTCTCTATTAGCCAGGCTTTACTGTAAAGTGGGAATGTTTTGGGGGACTGGGTCAAGCAATGGCTGGGTGAAGACGTTCGCTGCGGCCATCTACGAACATTTTGTTTCTTATAGTGTCGAATGGCCGAATTTCTGAATCATTTATCGAACAAAAGAAGAGCGAGATCATTGGTCTCCTCAGATGAGTCAGTCAGTTCACCTGAGGCAAAAAAAAGCCAAGGCATTACAACTCATCGGACAAAGAACATGAAGAAGACGCCATATTAACGGCTCTTAGCATGTCACAGAATCTGGCAGATCAACTGCAACAAATATCAAAGCTCAAAAACCAAGAACGCACACAAGAGCTAGAAAACTTCAAAGTAACAGCTAAGAAAGACAGATGATTTGAAAGATGGCGCCAACTTCACTGGCAAACAATTGCAGGAAAAGTCGCAAGTGTTAGAGAAAGCGCAATCTGAAATCGTTGATCTCACAAGGAAAGTCCAAAAACATGAAGACATGGTAAGAAATTCAATCCAAAAATCTGTATCTGGAGGCTTATTCTCGACAAGAAAACATTAAATTTATGAACATATCCAGTGAAAATACATTAGACCACATTGAAGACACCAAGGAAACCCTAAGATCTTTTCTGGAGCGTGAGCGGGGATTTCTCAATGGAAGAAGCGTGGAAATTCAGTGTGTCGGAAACCAGTGAATTCGCCCACAAGCAAACTTGCCCACAACAAACTCGCCCGTCCAGCAGCTGATGGAGTACGTTTCAGACACCTGGATAAGCAGTACTATCTGGCCCCCCTCCTCCTGAAGCGTCTTCATGTTATCTGTGTGAACAAACGACGTCGAAGGGTGGCACTACAGACTTCACAGAAGTGTCTCGGGTCACGCCAACCTGCCATTTTACATGTTCATTGGGCTACTCTACAAGGAAGCTCGCCTCACTGCACTCCATATGCGCCTTGTCTCCGAAAAGAAACTGTGCCGGATTCAGAGGGCCAAGTACTGCTCCTTTCAAGAGAAGATCTTTCAAACGTGGGACAAGTTCCAGGAAAACAAGAAGGACACAGAGCAACTTCTATGCGCATGTGCGCGTCTAAATGGGCCAATTAGGAACATTCTTTTTATCATTTTAACTTAATGTATATAGCAACTCTTTTTAGCTTTTTCAAATTGATAAATAGTTTTTCAAATGTATCGCGTAACAACATAATGTATAAAACAACTTTTCTTAGCTTTTTCAAGTGATAAATACTAAATTAGTTTTTCAAATGTATTAGCATAAAAGTGTATAGTAAAGACCTTTTAGCTTAGTAAGACAATGTAAATAAAGAAAAGCTAAGGAAGAGACAATGTAAATAAAGAAACGGCAAAATGGAAAATTTTCTGTTTCCTGATTGCTCGCAGTGTGAACTGATATAACTTTCCTAGTGTTTTCTTCTCAAGTGTTATCAAATCGCCGCAATTAGTCCCGTCTAAATCAGCTTCCAGGCCATCAAATGAGCTTTAACAAGTGTAGTGTACAGTGGATATTTGCGGGAAACATCCGGGAACTTGAAAGAGCAAGCGTGCTGTATTGTCACTGTGACTTAGTGTCGTACGGCGAACAAAGTACAAATTAAGTTGGGTTGACTTTATATAAGCCTTTATGTCGGTGAATCACTACAGCAAGCAAGCATTCACTGGTAGCTTTTTTGTGTGGGCGAATCATTTTCCATGTGGGCGAATTGACCGTAATTCCTCTGTATTTTGCTCGGTTTATTTTCAGCACAAAGCCAAGCAAACCGCACTTTTCTGCGTACCTAGTCCGGGAAACGTTTTACTACTTTAAATGTACATGTTACTGTTTACAATGCTTTTTGCTTTGGGGGGTTATTTGTTTTCGTGTAAAATTAATTATTGTTGTCAACTTTTCTATTTATAATTAGGTACATGCCACATATTTACATGAATGTTTCTTGCTCAGGTGAAAAATCCGCATACAAAAACGCATCTCGGCTGAATCACTTTAAACAATTAATACTTTATTAACAACTGTCAAAATGTGTGATTTAAACATTGCTTCCATCAATGTCAGGGGAATAGGAAATGATAACAAGAGAAGAGAGACCTTTAATTGGCTAAGAACTAAGCAACGATCAGTTTATTTTCTTCGAGAAGTACATTGCACAGAAATCCATGTTGACAAATGAAGAGCTGAATGGGGATACAAAGCACTTTTTAGCTGTAGCTCAAGCAGGACAGCGGGTGTTTGCATCCTCTTCAACAATAACTTTACTTTTAATATTCTGAAAGCCTTCTCGGACCCCTCTGGAAGCTTCATAATTTGTGATATTAAAGTAGAAGAAAAAGTTTTCACCTTAGCAAATATCTACGCGCCAAACAACGACTTTTTTCAGTTATTTTTTATCATTAGGAAGATTTTAAGTGTGAAGAAATTTTATTAGGTGGTGACTTTAACCTTGTACTTAATATCGAAGAAGACAAAAAGGGCGGTCTTGCCAGAACCCATCAAAGCACTTTAAGAGTATTAAAACAGGCTTGCGAAGATCTAGACCTAACGGATATTTGGAGAACACTTAATCCGACGGCTGTTGATTTACGTGGCGTCGTAGGAAACCAATCAATGCAGGCTCGATTTCTTCTTAATAAGTTCAAGTCTAATTTGCAACACTAATCTTGCAGACATCACACCTGGATACAAAACTGACCATTCAATGATATTATTAAAATAGCTTTGCATCATAACCCTAGAGGAAGAGGTTTCTGGAAACTTAACACCTCTCTTTTGCAAAAAGAGGAATTTTTAACTGAAATTAAAACAGCTATAAATCAAATAATAGATGAATACAAGGAGGATAGTTCAGTCAATCCAGCCCTACTATGGGAGATGATTAAAATGAAGGTTAAAGAAAGGTCTATTTTGTATGCGACAACCAAACACTCGAAGATTAAGACTCGCGAGGATGTGCTACAGGAAAAAAATAGCTGGTAAGGAAAAGGAAATATATGAAAATAAGACAGCAAGTGAGAGACAAACAGTAGAGGTACAGATAGAGATCGACTCTCTTAAAAAGGAGCTAGAAAAGATTATCGAATATCGCACTAAAGGAACGAAGGTGAAAAAAATACGAACTACTTTTTGAATTTTGAAAAAAGACACTGTAAAGAGGGGGACATTGGGGATTTGCGGTGTTGCTCATTTTTTTATGCGGTGTTGCGGTGTATAAAATCCCACTTTGTCCCAAACCCTACGATGTGAGGTTTGTGCTTTAAAGTCTGCAGTGTCGGGGGAATGAAATTATCTGCGGTGTTGTGGTTTCCTGTTTGACCCTTGTCAGATCTAAATTTAGCCTCCATATGTTATTTAATCCGTACTTATACTTAACATTATGTTTAATTTGTAACAAAATACAGTTCAATACTGTCTAGTTAATCTTCAATACACTGCCGGTCGCCAATCCTAAGCCTTTTTCATTTATAAGTAACTTGACCTCTGCCACCCGGATCGGCCAGTGCGTAAAGACGGTAAACGCGTGGGAAGATGAGTGCAGTTAATTCTGAAAATGTCGCGACTGATGCAGCTGAATGCATCATTGACTGTGCAGCGTTTTTTTTTTACGAGGGGAAACGTGAGAACTACCGATGCATAAACAGAGAGGAGAGGAGACTTACGAAGCTACGGGAATGTGTTTGGTAAGTTTGTAAACATGGCATTGTCGTTACTTGGCGTTACTTCGTTACTATTCTTTGTATCTGAATCTTAACAGTGCAAGGAGTGTAAGATCGTCTGGAGGTCAGTCTGATATTGGCCTATACCCGACCTTCTATGACCTTCTATGACCTTCATTTTCTCAAACGATTATTGATGTCAAGCATGTGAATTGATGCAGGAGATTTAATACAATAGGCACGTACGCAAGGGGGAGGGGGCAGGTAAGCAAGCTTTCTCGCTCTTGCACCTTGGGCTGACCCGATTGAAAATTGTCACTCCACTGTGCACATCAAGCATGGAATGTTCTACCTTATTCCATGAAATTTTCGCGACACGTTAATTTCGCGATTTTGCGAAAATTTTGCATTTTGTCTCACTTTAATTTCGCGTTTTTGAGTGAGACACACTTTATTTCTTTGTCAATGTTATTTAACATGTCCCTGAATTTGATCAAACAACTTAATCCACAATGTCCAAATAAACAGAAACGCAACTGATTATGTAAACAGTAACAAGATGTTCTCACAGTGTATACAAGGCACAGTTTGTAGTTCATGCTTGAAGGACCAGAACATTACCACAGAATAGTTCAAAATGATTGTTATAAACGTGTGTAATGGTAATAAAGTCGTTTCTTTAATTATTGACATAATGTGCGTCACTTAATTTTCGCGTCATGTTATTTTCGCGACATTTAATTTTCGCGTCACTTAAATTTCGCGATTTTTTTTAAATCGCGAAATTAACGTGTCGCAAAAATTTCATGTAATAAGGTAGATCTTTTGGACTTACAATGAAAGAGTCAGTTAAAAGGGTAACACACTGGGTGGCTTATTACCATACAAGCAGGAAGTCGTGCTGCCCCAAACCTGAGGAGACAATACCATTTTCAAAAGTTCCTTCGATAAAGCCACTTCCCATCGTTGACATGTCGAAGGCAAATTGCGATATTTTGCAAGATTGGACCTCGGCGTATGGAGCCGCAGTACAACAGTGGACAGTGCGCCAGGAGAAGACTCAACCCAAGTTCATCTGTCAGCGACACTGCATCAGTTCTGAATGACCTATTAATGTCTCTTTCAAGGAGGCTAGCCAAGATGCCTTAGATGAACAGGAAACTGGAGGACCTGGAGAGGATGCTCAAACTGAGCCAGAGGAACAAGCTACGTAACAACGTGGAGATGAGCCTGAATACGAAGAAAGCAGCGATGAGGATGATGTACATGTAGGAGCCAGCGATGAAAGCAGAAACTACTGACAAGGAGAAATCGGGAGCTCGACAACCTTACTGCTAGGCGCAAGGTCACGCTTTGGGAGAGCCATTCGATTTAGCAATCGCCTTATTCTTTAAAACGTTTCCGTTGTTATTGTCTAAAAATGCCATAATATAAAAGGATTGGAAACATGAAACTTTGCAGAAATAAGCAAGGAAATAAACTGTGAACTTTATTACTGTGACAATATTTGTTAATTTCAGGACACATGACTTCCCGGAAACGTTCCTGTTCCACCAGGTAGCAGTAACTTTTCGGCTCAACTTCGCAGTCATGTTCATAGATCTTCCAGCGACAAAGTGTAAGCAATAACAAAGATCCAAAGGCATTGGTAGAGTAACCACGGCTTTGGCCTTGTGGTGTGTTTGTTTTGGATATTTTCTTGAGGTAAAAAAGGAATATCTTAAAAGTATTAACACATGCGGACGCTAAAATCATCTGAATAAAAATATACATTGCGGTGACAGTGTTTTGTCGACTTTTCGTGCGGTGATGCGGTGTTCGGTAATTTTTTTGCGGTGTTCAGAGCCCCCCCAAGTCCTCCTCTGTAAACAAGGTGTGATCAGCCGATTAAAGAAAGATGAAAATACCTTTGCAACTTCAGACAAAGAATACTCTCCGAATGTGAGACTTTTTACAAAGATTTTTATTCATCTGATATCCAAACTGACTCTTATCTAGCAGATACGGATCTTTTTTCCATGGGAATGATTCAGTTTTAAGCAAAGAAGAAAGCGAATCTATGGAGGGCTGTCTTACTGAAGCAGAATGCAAAAATTCTCTTAAAAACATGGAACCTGAGAAATGTCCCGGGACCGATGGTCTACCGTCTGAATTCTACAAAACCTTTTGTGCTTGCATCTCTGAACCACTCTTAAAAGCTTTAAATTACGGCTTTGAGACTGGCCAGTTATCTGCATCTCAAAGAAGAGGGATTATCAAACCCTTAAGAGTGAAGAACTTTATTACATTCGCAATTGGAGACTGCTAACTCTCTTAAGCTGTGACTATAAGATGGCTGCAAAGGCAATTGTAAATCATTTAAAGACCTACTTACCAAAATTAATAAAATAACGATCAGAGTGGTTTCATTAAAGGACGCTTTATCGGGGAAAATAAACAACTAATTGACTCTGTTATTAATTATACCGCAAAAACAGACATACCAGGCCTTCTGCTTTTTCTCGACTTTGAGAAAGCTTTTGACACTCTAGAATGTTCCTTTATAAGGAAAACGCTCATTTCTTTCGGTTTTGATCCCCCTATAATACAATGGTTTCAAGTATTTTATCAAAACTCGGAAAGCTGCATCCTTAATAACGGATGGACAAGCAATTTCTTTTTGGTTCATAGGGGTGTTCGGCAAGGCTGCCCTCTTTCTCCATACCTTTTCATTCTCTCAGCTGAGATTCTAGCTAAAGCAATCAGAAACGATGTTAATATTAAAGGTTTAACGGTTAAAGAAAACGAGATCAAAATTAGCCAATGTGCTGATGACACAGCTCTCATCCTCAACGGCTCGAAAAAATCTCTCTCTGAAGCCCTGGGGGTCTTGGAACGCTTTGGAAAGGTTTTCGGCTTCAGACTTAATTGCAAAAAGACCGAAGCCTTATGGATTGGTTCGTGTGCTGGCAAAGACGAAACACTGTCCTGAACAAACTTTTAACTGGAAAAACTCTTAAGTTAAGGCACTAGGCATTTGGTTTTCAATAAATCCTGAATTTACAATCAATCTTAATTTCTTAGAAAAATTAGAAAAAAGGCGAAATTGCTTAGACAGCTTGACTTTTCGCAGACTAATTGAGATCAAAACTTTTGATCACCCAGTACCTAGCCAACAAAAATGGAACAACGCTTTTCAGGAAGAATACGATCTCAACTGGTACACTGCTCATCAAATAGCCTTTAAATGCACCAAAAGTACTAAATTGATCGAATTTCACTACCGATTCCTGCATGAAATCTTGGCTGCAAATACATCTCTTGTTAAAATGGGTTATAAAACTGATACCAAATGTACCTTCTGCAATGAAGAACCCGAAAGAATACTTCATCTCTTCTGGTCTTGTAACAAAATTCAAGTCTTGTGGAAAAACCTGGAATCTTTCCTACAGCAACACACAGCACATTTTAGTGAACTTACGGCTTTGGGTGTGAGGCCAGACCCATCCAAATACAATAAGGTAATAGATTTTATCTCCTTAGCTGCAAGATTTTCCATCTGGCTTTGTAGAAGTAAGGAGAAAATCCCACAATTAGAGAGCTTTAAATCTTACTTGAAATACTATGAGAAGGGAATCAAACCTCTCTCTATTAATTAGATCTATCAGTTCCCTCTTCGGGAATAAACTGGAAGTGATTCAGCAGAGATCCTTCAGAAGCTATGCCTTTTTGAGTTTTTTTAGCTTCTTAATTAATAATGGTTTCAATAAGTTGTATTAATAGTGAATATGTACCAATTAACAGCGCTTATCCAGTGTTAAAATTTTCTTCCCTCTTGTAATTTTGTTCTTTCCATTTAGTCTTTTGATAATATGTAAATCGTGGTCTTTAGGAGTATTTGTATTGTTGTACAGCATTGCTATGGGTTATAATAATCATAATAATAATTAAATAATACATTATAATTATAATAAACCTTCCCATCACCCTTTGCACCAGAAAAATTTGATGCCAAATAACTGTCAATTTTGAGTGTATGAGGATACCACACCACATGCTATTTACACCTACCATAAAATACTTATTTTAATTGACTAAGCGGAATGACGCCATCAGTCACGTGACTATGCCCTATAGTGCCTTTTAACGTTTTTCCTCGCGAAGTGAGGGCCGAAGGCCCGAGCGTAGCGAGGTTAATAAATTTGTCGTCCCTCGGGAGCTGAGCCGCGTGAATTCGAGCGAAAAATATATTTATATGTATATATATATACTTGATGGTGTCTGGCAGTTGCCTAGCAACAAAAATCGCGACCGCTGACAATGGCGTATTCATGTTTATTCATGGAAGCCGTGCCGGCGGCCGTTTAACCTTACTTATAGTCTGTGAAAAAATGTTTACTCTCGGTGAAACACAACCAATTTCTGATGCAAATGAGAAAGAACAGCAAAGACAACAAATCCGGATTCCACAAGTGGCTGGAAATCCTTGTCCGTGAAAATTAACCACCGAAACTCCACTGAACGGTGACTTGAAATTCAGCGCGATCGTGATCGAGCAACGAAGAGACAAAGAGAGCATAGATTACAAAGACTTCGAACAGCCTAGGCACATCGTTTGACTAGATTCAAACGCCTTGACAAAATGCCGCCATTAGAATTCTGAACGAAACTGATCAGGAGAGGCGCACCGGCTGGAAGTGTTGGACAGAATGATTGTTTGTATAGACGCAACATGAGGCGGCAAGAATTACATGATCAGCTTAATACTCCTGACGAATATCTTTCATACCTGATACGATAGGGAAAAGCAAACACCGATTACAGGAAAGGCTCAGAGAAGAAGAGCGATTAAGAAATTTTCAGCTGAAGAAATGTAGCTCAAATCACCGGCTAAACTACTGAGGGGATAATCAAACACTGAAAAATAATCCTCTTACTACACACTGTAATTTGATGGTTATTGATATTCTCACTAACGTCACTAAGGAACTTTTTAAATGATCAAAACTACAGATAAATGATCAAAACTACAGATCACACAGGTAGAAATTATTTCCCAAATATACAACATTTACATGATGTAGCATTGTTTGTGAATGAAACAGTGATCGAGTTGTATACGTATACAGTATCTTAGACTACGAGTAGTCCCTCCTTTTTCCTTCTATCCCTGAGGAAAAAGGAGGGACTACTCGTAGTCTAACACTATATTGAGTTTACAGCATTCTTCATAAAATAGTTCAATAAGAAATAACATTCGAATGGTTTGGTAAGAAGAATTTCTGTTTACAATTTGGATAAAAACATTTTGTTAGGAAAAAAACAATTTTCTGTCTAATGTCAATGTGTAGCAACCGTATACATGTAGCTAAACACGACACATCAACATTACTGATTCACATTTATTATTGGAACGGTGATCAGTATCTTAAATCTCCTCACAATATCAGTGTACGAGCAAGTACATATATTACACAAATTGAGAACCTGATCACCTTCAACATAAGTTGTCTGTGGAAATTGAATACAAATTCACTGTAGTTATATCGCTATGTGAACTGCATTGACACCAGTAAGGATAATGTACATCAACAAATTAATTTTCATTTCAAGATTTTTAAAGGCGCTAACTGGTCATGAAGGCCTAAGTCCTGGTCTTAACCTACAAATTCTCCATCCAGGTCTCTATACATTGCTTATGGTATTTGCAGAGAATCTGTTGCTTCATCTTGAATATTCATGTTTTGTAATTCCCATGACCTGTATCCAAAATATAGTATTGTTACTGCTAGGAGAATCTCATACCACTTTCACCACTGAGTTGTTATTTTTTCGACATCACTTTTCAACAGCAGTAACCTGTGATCTCAACCATTTAAACGAATAGAGAATTGCATTACCAATTGTTTGATTCCCGGTATATAGAACAAAAACTATAGCAGTATGACGTCATGAATCACGTGACCAGAACGCACGGAAGATGACTGATTTTTGGAACTTTTTGGAACCATCAAACATTTTTATTAACTTAAATAAATCCCCGTTTTTCCGCCCAGGTTAAATTGTTATTTTTGTGTATAAAAAAGGCGATTATTACTCCTCTAGTAAAAATGAAGGTGATGAAAAAAAGTTTTACACATTGGAAGAACTTGAAAATCCATCCTTTCCTGATCCTGTTCAGCGACTTTTCAGTTTAAAACTATAAACAAATCTGCGTAAGTGGTTTTTATCTTACTTCTTACCAATGGCGTTGGCAGTTTTTCTGTAGCATTTTTCTTTAATACCGATCAAAGGTTAGATTTTTTCTTCCCCAGCTCGGGTTTGCAGGACATGGTCAGCGGGAAGACTGGTTCGAGTTTGAAAACGTGGTCACGTCAGTCCACGTCAGCTAAGAAAATTTTTCATTTTTAAGTGATGACGAAGTCATCGTGTTATTGCTGTCGTGCTGTGGTGTCTGTCCGGTGGCTGTCCAGATTACACCCGAGAAACACTGGGAACTAGCTTGGAAGATAAGATCACGTGACCACCTCGTCAAAGAGAGTTTGCTTTGCTCCGCCATTTTGTTTTGAAGTGTGGAGAAAAGGTTTGTTTGTCTCAGTCTGTTTCAAATTTTACACCGCCGTGCTTTATTTATTGTGAATATATTTGCGCTCACTTGCAAACAAACAGACATGAAATGATATACACACATTAGCAGTACATACTCACACTTGCAATAGGCAAAAGGTCTGGGAGTCCAGGCGCTGTTTCAGAACGGATCTTTGCCTGTCTCAGAAAGAACTTGTCTAAACTGAAGGCCAGAAATAATAATAATAATAATAAAATTTACTGAACTTGACTTATAACTGAGTATCCTATGAGAGCTGTTACCTGAAAACGAAGTGTGCGGTGGTTCATGATCAGTTATGTACAGAATATCGGAGCAACTTCATTGTATCGAAGAAAGAGAAGGAAACAGTTTATCTAGGATTCAAGCTATTAATAAAGGTGAGCCATCATTACCAGCATATGTGACCCTCCACGGGAAAACAGGGAAAAAGGTGAATGCATGGGCACGCCAAAATGACACGCTAAACAATAGGCAGTGAGCGAAATGACACGCGGCTTCTGAGCAGTGGTCTAAAGGCACGCCTAATTTAAATTTTCTTTTTGTTCATATTGCACGCTAAAAACAAAAGCGCATGTCAAACTGTGTTGAGTTCAGCACCATGTGAAATCACACGCTAGTGAGCAAAATTGCACGCAGTTCTGGCGAGCAAAATTGCACAAAGTTCTGGCGAGCAAAATGACACGCTAACTGAACTTACCGTGCCATCGTCTTGTCACACAATCGCGAACTCGTCGGAGCTTGAGCTAAATAGCAGCTGTGTGACTTAATCTCGTACTGACTTTCATCGGCCACCCATATAAGCAAACTATGAAAACAAACAAACATTTGTTCGCTGATTCGCTTTTAATCGAGTATGAAATTGAACTAAACTTTGTAAATGCGAAAACGTACAGTAATGGCTTTCCGTTTTTAAACGGAATTCCGTTCACTTTCTAGCTGTTTATCATTCATTCAGAAAAAAATTGTCCATCCGTTCAAAAAAAAAATCACCATCCATTTGAACTGCTTTTGCATAATCCATTCAGAAAAGTCTTCACCGGTTCGAACCGCTACAGTCACCCGTTCGAATGGCCAGGGTTGATCGTTTAGGATTCAGCCAGGAGGTTTTTTTCTTATCAGTGACGAAGAATCCACAAAGACGCCCTTGTGTAAACAATGTCGCACAACAAAAATATAACTCATGAACGCTATCCGTTCAAGCTGTTCACTTGCCGTTTATCAGCCGTAATTTGGCGAGCGAAGCTACAAGGATAACACAAAATCCTGGGAAGCGCCCGCGCCGGTGGTCCTGTGTTCAGGTTTCAAATTACCCTTTTTGACACGTGCAAATTTGGAGCACTTTTTACCGACAACTGCGTACGACAAACTTAAAAGGGCTAATTTTTGCTACATAAATTTCCCTGCGGTCTTTAACCTCGATTGTTACATTTAGTTTCATTCACGATTTTTTAACAACAACTTGAACTGAAGTTCAGAATGAATTTTGCGCACTTGGGACTCGGAGCCGCTTGTTTACATTAATATTATAATATGTTATATTAATCATTCTCAGGCCTTCAAGTCGACAAACAGATGGTTGCATCATCCTTACAATGTAATAAAGTACTCGGTAAAGGTAAACAACAAACATGCAATTTACTTTATTTAGCCGAGTTCACAGCCGCTCTGTTCGAAATTTCTTCAGTCGTTTTAACATTTTAAGCCGTTCACCGCGAGCGGTTCCAAATGATTCTTTAGCCATTCACAGTCAGCTGTTCGAAATAACTCTTTAGCTGTTCAGCCGATGTCTTTCAAACAGTTGTGCAAAGGAACTAGCAAATCTTTCTCAAAAGCACTGCCACGACAACGCGCTCTTCTGTCAAATTGATTGATACAGCGTAGCTGTTGTTGCGTTCTGTCACGATGTTTTGTAACTCGTATGCAAATGTAGACGTCGGCAAGGAGTCACAGTCATGCTTCACTGAGTTCAACGGAGTTCGCTTGCAGTTCACTTGTTTTGTTTTGCTCTTCAAGTTATTTTTTTTATTCATAGTTTTATTTATAATATAGTCGGGGTTAAGCGTTGCAGGTGAAATTTACCGCCGGTAAATTTTCCGTCTGCCACGCGGCCATGAATTTTTGTCTTCTCGCGTTCAACCATTATTCACGGCTATCTGTTCAAAACTTGACGTGGGCCGTTCAGGTTCAGCCGTTCTATCCATTCAAAATTCATTAACTGTTCAGCCGTTCAGGGCCTTCCGTTTGAAATTATTTTTTCATAAGCTTTTCAGCCGTTCGTGGCTATCCGTTCGGAAAAAGCCATTCACCCGTTCATGACCATCTATTCGAATTTTTTTACGAGCTGTTTGTACGTTCATGTCCATCGTTCAGAATAATTAACAAGCCCTTCAGCCTTTCAGTTTCACCCGTTTTAAACAGCTTGGTAAGCCTCATCACACGCGTGCCACATTGCACGCAGGCCTTTTTGCACGCTAGTCGTGACATTGAACACGGTACATGATACAAAACCTTTTAGCATGCCAAACAATAGCTACCGTGACACTCTTTGTTTTGCTTAATAAATATGCGCATATCCGTGACATTGTGGCACGCTTAGCGTGCCGTGACATGACACGAGTGCCCGTGCATTCACCTTTTTCCCTGTTTTCCCGTGGAGGGTCACATATTGTGTATACAGTTATGGTATCTTTAATGTAATATAGAGCCGCTGTGGGGTTGTATAATGCTTATCTCAAAGCCAGATGTTTAAATCATGTCAAAGGAAAATTCTGATCTATGTTGTTATTTCTGTTTTATCTGGAAGCTAAGCTATCTTACATACCTTCCAAATCTGCATGTATCGTTGTTATATTATTCCACTTTTGATTCGATTGGCTAACGATGTAGAAATGAATCCTGGTCCTTGCTATTTTGTAGGATATACCTCAAAGATACTTACGTACAGCTGATTTTCATCAGGGCAATGTCTCGCTGTTTGGAAGTAATTCTGGTAAACAGTGCATGTGCTTGAAGGCCGTTGTTTACAATTTTAGAACGAATGCATCAGCTTGGATTAGAAACAATTTAAATGAAATATTGTTGCTTGGTAATTCACTTTATTCCCATTTATGTAAGTTTGCAGGAAATGACATGTGTTGCTGTCCAAGATTCCTTCTGCTTTATCGATCAACAATGAAACATTTTTTATTAGGTTCAGTGATAGCAGTACTGGTGACTTTAATACAGATGTCTCATATAAGAGATTTTCATTTACCATTACAACATGCTTTCGATATGTTGATGACACAGTATAATGCTCTTCTGTTGATCACTGAAATAAACACAGTTGCCGTTATTGTTGACAACCATGGTCATTACAAATTATTTGATTCCCATTCATGAGATAGCCATGGAAATGTTGCTACAAATGTAACAAGTGTTCTGTTGGAATTTAACAGTATAGGGGAATGGTGCAATATCTTCAGAATTTCTACCAAAGTGTTTTCATCATGTGTTTTTCATGAAGGGTGAGAACATTATCTTGTACATATCTATCTTGTACACTAACCACATGTAATAGTTTTTCAATACATCAAATGAAATCTCTCAGCTCCCAAATTGAATTCTTCACCACCCATTGTATCTCTAAATGAAGCACTTTAATTCCTCTTTTAAGTCCCCATAAAGCCATTTTGGTTTTAAACTTTAGTAATATGACAAAACGCTTTAAAAAATGAACTGAATCTCAAGGTATTCATTTATTTTCTTTTTAAAGGTACTGAATCACCTTCAGCCGATGCATCTGCAAACATTTAGCACATCAACTAATGCTGGTAACAATGACGAAAACTCTCAAGTGCTGAAGAAACTGGTGACCTGCTGTTCATGCATTAATGAAACCACAAAATGTCAAACTACCAATAATCTCTGAAAACATGTTCAGAGCTGACGAAGTCTTTTTCATTTGTGAAGCACAAACATGGAAACAATTTCCAGTTGTTATCATTTAGCAATTGTAACAGTTTTAATCATGTACATTGTGCAGTTCAAATTGTGCTTCCTGTATTGTGCACTTCCAGAAAATATCCATACTCCCCCCACGGAAGGTTTTTTGTTTAGCACCCCCTGTCCCCCCAGGAAATTCCAGTTTAGCTTCATACTTTGCTTCTAAAATGTTGGCTTTTAAGACCCCCCTCCCCCTAGGAATTTCCAGTGACCTTCCATGAGGTGGGTATGGATTTTTTCTGGAACTACACATTAACACTTCATAGTAATGCTGTAAGTAATCAGAAAAACAGCTATCCGGACAACAATAGACTGATTATCAATTGTTACTTGCAAAATGTACAAATATTGAATTGCAACAAGTAAAACAAACTCAGATGTAATTTTAATCTGAAATAATTTGAAAATGAAAATGTTACCTGTTCTTGATGGGTGTGTGACATATATTAAGCCTGATCAGCATAGAATTATACCAACCAAGCATGACAAAATAAATGCCAATCCATATTTGTCACAAATATGAAGGAAAAACGATGAATTGTTTTGATTTTGCACACAAGTTTGTGCAACATGGTTTAAATAAAATGTGCAATTACCAATGCAGCAACCACAATAATTTTGTGTAATAAATCTCCTCAGGCATATCACGAGTATCGGTGTCAGCCAGGACCAGTCTTCAACAGGAAGTTCTGGTATAAAAAGGGCTGACCTGGCCATTCTCACCTTTGGTTTTCAGTCAAACACAAAAGAACCAACAACTGACAAACATGTTATTCCTACAACCATAAGTACAAAAATTGAAAATATTTGGAAAAAAAGTCATTTTACCAATGAAAGTTGAATCTATCACAAGTCCTTGACTACTTCTGGAATTATATTATTTGCTGGGGCAATATTCTGGTTTAATGAGCATTTTTAAGTAAATTTCATTTATTTATATTTATGCACCGACTGAAAGTCGCCGAAATTCGCATTTCACACCGACCCTTTTCTAGTGGAACTTCGCATTTAAATCGAGTGATTCACTGATTTTATCAGAGCACCCCAGACCTATTGATTTAATGCCAAGTTGAAACTCGTCGTCACTTCTGTACGCATTGCGTACCTATTTTTTTCGTTCACACGATCGTGTTTAGCGAAAAGTACGTGGTTTGCGAAATTGTCTTGCAAACTGCTCTTTTCGTTGTCAACATATGGAATAGCGAAAAGAAGGTCTCAGAGTTAACATTAGGTCATATTAGTGGCCTCGAAACTCCATAGTCTGCAACTCCTGTTCCGGAGAAAGCCAACAACAAAAGCTAAGTGACTTGTACTTTAACGTTAAGTCCAAGAGTGCCTTTTGCCTTCTAAGCGATTGATTAACATTTTGTATTTAAAACTGTGTAGTACGTGTGCAGAACTGATTTACAATTAAGCGTAATTTTAGAAGCAATTAGCTAAGCTTATTTGTTTACAAACAGAGCGAGCAAGCGGTGAGGACCAAAGACTCAAGCGGACGTAGAGCGGTGGACTAAATTATCAGCTCGGTAAGTTTAAGCTTCAGCTTATGTTAATTAAAGCATTTAAAACAGTTAATATTTAAGATTAACGAGCAGTTTATAGTCGCTTTATAATTTAGTGGCAATTTCCAAAGTTAATCCATAAATAGTAGTAAGCTAATAAGCTTGCTGCCAACATGTTTATTCGTTTACCGATGTTACAAAGTGGTTTCACTGCAAGAAAAACTGTCAAGAAGATGACATGTACAAGTTGTACTAGAACACTAAGATCCAAGTTTTCAAACGTTCAGTTTCGATTGGTTGTATAAGGAATACTGTTGGATGGCTAGAACGCAGCTTAGAGGTTGTACGCGAGAGAAATGGACCATTTAGTACATCTGTGTACAGTTACATTGCCTTTGGATAAGCTTACAATCTTTTCAAGCTTACTTGCTCAACGTAAAAGTGATAAGCAAGCAAGAATTGGGCTTAACTCCAAAAAACTTTCAAATTATTGTGATCTTTGTGATCCAAAACAGCACTCACTGTTGTTTTTGACTGCTGATGAGTAGTGATTCTTTTTTATGCTTTGCTCATATTAAATGTTGATTATAATATATTATACACAACTTCAACCTTTCTGCAACACTTTGCCTATGAAATATAAGTAAACCTATAGATTAAATAATAAATAGCTGTCAATGTTTTAAAGATGAAAAAGTGTAGCCTCCTTACTTTCCTTGGGGATGGACCATTTTATTTTTAGGGGTGGGGGAGGGGGGGTGGGCAATTTTTCTGAACATGATTTTTTGCATTTTTTCAAGAGTTTTCCTTTCTGTTCTATACTTGATGTGCCCCCGCCCCCCTCAAAAATAAAATGGTCCATCCCTTATAGGGTTCAACAAATATAATAGAAGCAACTAGGGCATGGTGCAGGGCTATTGAAGCATGGTGTTTTCCTGTATGGGGCTATGACCTTGCAGCATACAATCATACATGGGAACTAAAAAAGATTCGAGGCAATAAAATTATTATATATTCAAGAAATATTAAAAGGGCAATTTTAAGGTGTACAGGCCTTTTTTAATCTGAATGACTTTAGGCGACTTAAGGTCCCAGAGTAGGCCTGATGATGGTGAAGATAGAGGAAGAGAAAAGAGCCAGAGAAACAGGGCAAGAAACCGCACAAGGAAAGTTCTAGCAAAAGTGAAGATGGAAGAGAATAGAGAAAAGTGCCAAAGAAATAGGTCAAGAAACCACACAGGGAAAGTTCTCGCCAAAGTAACAGTGTAAGTTCAAGTGACGATGATGGCCACCCCAGTCCAAGTACCTCCAAGAGGAAGCATTACAGGCACAGGGAATGTCCCATTTGTCGCATGTGATAAACCTGCATGTAAAGAAGAACGAGCACATACCATTGGTGCAGGCAGGGGCCATCATACAAATGTCTTATCACGGGAACAGAACACACGGAAATAAATGTAAGGAAGGGAAAAGAAGACCGAAGGAAATCTGCCCTCTGTGCGACCAAATTCAAACTTACCTAACGACCCCTGTCCAATGGTACCATAAGCTAAGCCAGCAGTCGTCAGAGTACCAAACAAGACTTTCAAAAGAATTAGCTTGGGATTGCAAACTCCACGGCAACAGGCAAAGGAAATGCCAAGAAAAGGCAAGTGACTCAGACTACAATTACAGGCCACCAGAACAAGTTAATGAATGGGCACAAGACATCCTTTGCCTGTTGGCAGATGATCTGCCAAGTAGCGAGACCTCAGAAGACGGGGAGTACAAACCTCCATCAGAACAACAGGACCCTCTTGAATAGAATGAAGGTGAAGATACAGTGCCATCATCACCAGGCATCACAAAACCTTCATTTACCAGGTAGAAGGGTGATGTTGCTGAAAACGCAACTCCAACTGACAATAAAGAGCGGTCAAAGAACACTAAGGAAGATTCTGATGATGACCTTAGCCATGACATTGAAAAGCGGTCTGGGAATGCCAAGAATGATTCTGATGATGGCCTTCGTGACAACTTCTTTCTGGGTGAAGATTTAACCGTGCCACCTTGAAAGAGTTCTATCAGCTGGCAAGTGGACAGACCACCTTCCACACCCTCTTGATTATGTTCTTTCACCACCTACAAGATATCCACAGAGGTGGCTGCAGAGTGGCAAGCCATGTTACATGCGCAGAATTTATGCAAGATCAAAGAAACACTCAATCCAAGTAGCCAAGACAAGGACATGGAGAGCCTCGTGAAGGATGGTGACATTCACCTGGAGAGGATGGACCAGGCCCCTTCTTGATAGCAAACAGAAACGCCCTGCGACAGTGAGAACCTACTTTTGTTCAGTGGCCAAATTTTGTGAATTTGTCATCGACCACGTGGAGAATGAGGTGGAGGGAATACCTCCAATTGGTGAACAATCCATGACATTCTTAAAAAGAATCCTGCCATGTCAAGGCCTGGGGTTCCTCCGTAATTAAGTTGCACGTGCACGAAAAGTGGGCAAAAGTGCTGGAGGATCGTCAAAACACAGTGAAGCCAGAGAGCATTGAAGATATGATGAAGACGAAACCTGCTTTGGACACCATAGCCTCCTCGAAAAAGGCACAACAGGAGCAAGTGTCCGACAAAGAATTTGTACAAATTAGGGATTTCCTGGTCGAACGTTTACAATTAGAAAATGGGCAGAGACCTGGGCCCATTGAAGCTGCAATTCTGCAAAAAAAGCCGAAATGATTGGAAGGATAAATAATGGATGTAGTAGGCCACAATAACACCAGGGCAGGCCCAGCACCATTGTTCATGAGCAGCCACCTCAACAGCAACATCAAGGCGTACATTTCTCATGTGAGACCATCCTTTGCGGCTAAAGGCATGGACACTGTATTCGTTAAGTGAGACTCTGGCAAACCATTCAAGGAAGGAAAGATAGGCAGGAGAGTGACGGAATGGTGGGCTGAGGCCAAGAATATCAGTCTCTAGTACGCAAGTGCACAAAATGGCAGTGTCCACTCTCCACACCACCACAGACACAGACAAGCATGCTGTCCACAGTTTGATGACTCACAGGACATCGACGGCAGAGAAGTATTATGATAAAACAATCTTCATGAGGTGGCTGAAAGAGGAGCAATGGTCCTGAGAAGAAATTTAAACCTGACAGACTATTGAAACCCCTGAAGTTGATAGCCAATTTCGATTGACACAAGAACAGATGGACGATGTTGACCTACTCTTCGCTGATATCATAAAAAGCAATGGCCCTCTATTGGCAAAATCATGACAAGATCATGGTACGATCTTGCACAAGTCAATCTTTCCAAGATCTTGGTAAGGACCTTGAACAAGTTAATCATTGCAAGATCATTGCAAGATCTTGTTAAGATCTCGATAACATCTTACATCACTTTTTTTAAAAGTTGAATTTGAGATCTTGGCAAGATCGTGACAAGATCTTGACAAGATCTTAAACAAGTTGATCTTTGCAAAGAGAGAAAACAAATTTATTAACCTCGCTTCGCGAGGAACTAAGACCCTTCAATCAACATCACATTAAGATTTTGGAAACATATCATCCCAGTTTTTTAAAAGGAATGCTATTATATGGTAAATTGGTTGAAGTTAACTGTTAATTAAAATCAAGAATTTAAATAAAGATAATGCCAAAAGACAATGATGATCATGCTGCAATCCTTGGAAAGAAGAATTACATCAAGATGTTATAAGCACGGTCTTGTAAACTAAAGATCCTAATAAGATCATGCCAAGATCTAAGCATCATCAATCCTATCTCATTCTTTTTTCAGCATTAGGGAATGGTATCTTACTTTGCAAAATGATAGTTATGTTGACAAGATTCAAGCAAGATCATGATAAGATCTTGGCAACATCTTACTTTATTATGATTTTCTTTAAAAAAGATCTTTATAATATTATTGCTTTATTTTAGAAATGGCTACAGTTATTTCTTTCCCATAGGCAATATCTTGCCATTAATTCTACAAGGATTGCTGGCATATTCTTTAATTTTGGAATCATATTGATCACAATTATTGTTGATTCTTGGGAATTACCTTTAAAATATCTAAATCCGTGTTCTTGTTTCACTCGTTTCTTTAATAAGTATAAGGAGGTTAACAGACATAGTAAATAAAAATTATCATAAGGCTTGTGTGAAAATTAAGTTTTGCAAGCTAATCAAATTAATTAGCCACAAGCTTACTATAAAAAAAATTGATCAGCTAGCTACCTTAAGTTATGTCAGCCTGTATCATATTGGCCCACAGAATATGGCTGTGGAAACGTATCCAGCTTCATTCTTGACAAAATGTTCTCTTTCAAAATTAATGACACTCTTCTCTTCAATGTTTCTTAAAAAATAATGATCCTGTACAGATCAGAAAGGATATACTACACCAAGAAACTTTTGAACCTAGACTGCATTAATCCTGTCACTTATTTGCTTGATATGGAGATATATTTTTCATGCATGCCACAAAAGTAAGCTTACGTTTTATGATAGATAAAATTAACTATTACAGCTTTTCAAAGGAATTATTTGCAGTGAGTAATACTTGCTATGTTTATGTTAAAAAGATGTTCTTTGATGTTTTCTTGTCCTTTTTTTGATTTGCAGCTCGTTAAGCTTAATTAAACAGTAAGTAACACTGTTTTCAAGCTGGTATGTGATTGGCCAAGGGGTCAGTTCCGGTAGTCATGGTGGTTAACCAATCGGCATGCAACTTAACGCCGCCGAGGTCACGTTACACGTAATAATCTTATGGTAGATTGTTGCATTGTATTGTTAAATCATTAGCGCATCGCATCAATTGAGTTGAGTTGAATTCACTGAGAGTTTTCGCACCCACCGTATTAGAATGTCCAGTAGAGGTTGTGGCACATGTCCTCAGTGCCCGAGGAATGTTTTAACCGGTTGAAGCCGCCAAACTGCAAGAAGTGTCGATATCCATTGGGAGGAACGTTCCTCGGAGCTAAGAAGGCCAAGATAAGTAATCAAAAAGTGGTTGAAGATGGTCACCGAGTGTTTTCTTGCCAGACCCAAGATCGGGAGTATTGTCAGTGCTTTGTCACCAATGGTGGGGAGAGTTGGATATGCACACATGAGGCTTGCAAGGTTTCAGGTGAGATTTACTTCATTCAATTCTTATTTATTTGTTTTTCAATTCAGTTTATGTAAGCTTATTAATTAGTTGACTAGAAATAAACCAAAGATTAGTCATTGCGATATGGATAGAAACTTCATTGGAGGCAAAGTGTTCGGAAAGGAAGAAGAGCAGAGAGCCGCAAAGCACTTTTGAAAAACGTTCAAAATATTTTTAGTTTTGTCCAAATTTGGAATCTGATGTGTGGGTGAAATACATGTTGTGTAATCAACTTCTTTTGCCTTTGGTGCTAAACCACAAAACTAAACAGAGTACTGAATTATACAGCTTCATATAAAACTCAATATTTGCTACATAGAACTCAATGGCTGCGGCCGCACTTGGTGAGTTAACTGGGTTATTTTTTTATAACCCAGTTAAAATAACCCGGTGAAAAGGTGTTTGTAATGAAATAACCGAGTTTACTTTTCTGAGCAGCCACACTTCAGAATGTTTAACTTTGAACGTGAGAGATTATGTTATCATTTGCTAGTGAGGGCTGCACAAAACAATTCGTTATTATGAGCGGAAACAATGCCTCTGCATGTGCATTTTACATATTGTTATTCCCTGCAAAACAACATCGTCAAATGATCAAATTATAGGTTTTGTGCAGAACATAAACACACGATGGTTTTCCTTTCTCTATTTGAAATTGAAAGTCGTCCCTTTGAAGGTCTATGAATTCAACAGGAAGCCAAAAATTACCGCATAAGCGAAGATGATTGACAGATCGGGAAAGTTAACCTGCACTAAACTACCTAGCAATGTGGTTTGAATAAACCTAACCCGGTTAAAAAATATATTCTTTAATTCCCATGGGAACCGTTAACACGGTTAAAATTCGGTGAATGCCAAAGATATGCGGCCACATCAGGAATTTTGTTAAACCAGTTAATTTTAATTGCAAATAACCAGGTTAACTACTCTGGTGCAGCTGCAGCCATAAAATTTGATTTTAAAAACTCCATTTCTCTAGAATATGGTTAGCAATTAATGGATTTCTCGGCAATACATGTAGAGTGAATATCAAGGTAATTTTTGCAAAAAATAGTAGTACACATGTATAAGCAAAAATCACAATGTATAAGCAATTGGCGGTGAATTTTTCAAGCTCTTGTGAAAGGCAAACAAGTAAAATATTTTAGGTCCATACACGTGAATAGCGGCCTTGTTGATAAATTCATATGCGACCACCCAAAGTTGGCAAAGAATGCATCAAATACTGATCCTGTGGCCATTCACCACCCTGAGGCAAGAGTTATTGGAGGTTATTTCTTCCCTGCCATCCAACTCTGCATCGGTTGTTCAAGTATCAGAACAATCGTTTGCAGTTTTTGGATTGCCCACAGCAAGCAACCCACTTGGATTCTGTCGTGTCAAGAAAGAAAAGAAAGCCAAAAGTGGATACTTGCTGTACAGGAAAGGATTGCCGCAGCTTTGCTTCTAAAGCAAAGGGGTCCAAAGTAAAGCGTGCTGTCTCCATCTTCATCTCCTCTTTGCCTATTTGCAACAGTGTTCCTCCCCTGTATCCACTTCCCCTGAATAATCTGCCATTCCTCAGACCTCAGGTGACTCAAGTTTTGTGCAATGGAAGTCCACAGTTCTGCTTGTTGACAAATGTAGGAAACTGCCCTCAAGAGATGCTTGCTCATTGTTTGGAGTTCAGGGTTCGTGGCCAGATTTGTTTTATCCAACAGAGGAACATTGTGGGCTTTGGGGATCACCTTTGGGACACCTCACAAACTATCTTGGTCAAAAAAGCCATGACACATATTTATTATACACATATTTATTAGACATATAATTACAGAATTAAACGCATTTAAAAAGTAGATGTCAGATGTGTTTAAACAAGAATTACTTGGCCATCCATCAACCTTTTCCAATCAATATTGGTAAGATTAAGCTGTGAATAACTTTGCACATTATATACAATATATATATATATATATAAAAGGGTATACTAATTAGCTTTTGGGTTTCATTAATATTTGAAGTTAGAGAGTATAGGGTATGTTTTAAACTGGGCGGTCAACCCAGTTGTCTTATATTGGTCAACCTCTTCAATTTGTACTTACAAAGGAGAAGCTAAAACTCCTCATAGAAGGCGCTGCAACAATGGTATCATGCAAAGGAAGACCAGATGCGTACCTGGATCGTACTTCCTACATAATCACTTGTAACACATGGCCATGGTGTTGATATATTTTATCATTTCTTGTATAAACAACAACCTTATTTCTTGTAAACGCCTCTGCTATTTCCCTTCGTCTACTTGCTCCCCCCTTACAAGCATTATAATCCTTGAAAACCAGCTTATTTCTTAGTATGAATCTTCTCCTATATTCTAAATTCATTAATCTCATTAAAAACAGTTTAAAAGAATGCTCATAGTCCCCCTTAGTACATGAATTCCTTATATATCTTATACTTTCTGCTCGAACCAAACCACTGAAGACATGAGCAGGATGACTAGAACCTGGATCCAGATATGCAAATTTATGAAATTTTTAAAAATATGTTGTACGATGTAACCTCTTTGTTTTAGCAGTTATGTCATCAATACATATTAATAAATCTAGATAAAGATTACATACTCGGTTGCATTTCACGGTAATTGTCAAGTTACCAGGATAAAACAACATTAGCTTCTCAATCTCACAAATTACATAATGCCTCCCCACCAAAAATTATAATTCCATGGTCAGCATACCTCTTTAAAACCCTTAGCCCCTGATCCGTAGATACTAGCAAATATTTATATTCAGAGTACATAAGAACAAGATCACTAATCTCCTTACTAAAATAACAACCGATACTAACTCCCTTCCCACATTAAAATAATTCCAATCATTACAAAAACATAACTCTAAAATAACTTTCTTTCTATTTATATCTAAATTCAGGATCTCAGTCAAATCATTTAAGGTTTCAACAGCATCTTCATAAAGAATGCTGGTAGATAAATCCTTAAAATGAAAAGTAACTAAATAATTCGACCCAAAACAATCTACTTCCTGTTCCTTACTTATATTCACAAGTTCTGTTCCGCTTTTTAATTAGGTAATTGCCAAATTATTCTCCATAACAAAACCCTTCAACTGGTCAATTATGAACTTTAGTTCATCCTGTATCAATTTAGAGGCCTCGACAGTACACCAACTGTGACCCATTACTATTGGTCTCGCAGTTAACTCTCCTTCTTTCTTGGGACAATCCCCACTACTTGATTTATGCACTTTTGGCATCAAATTTAAACTAGGCAATACATAACCATCCTTCCTCCACAGGTTAAATTCCCTGTATTCCCCCTCGTTGAGTAAATAGTCAAATTTTGTGTACTAGTGTTTTCAACTCTTGTCTACAACTCTTTTTCAAGTCATCCACCACCCACATAGAGCCCACCCACTTATAAGTGTCTGTCCCCAAT
Source organism: Cladopsammia gracilis (assembly GCA_022457155.1). NCBI lineage: Eukaryota > Metazoa > Cnidaria > Anthozoa > Scleractinia > Dendrophylliidae > Cladopsammia > Cladopsammia gracilis. The sequence goes on from JAJGOT010000589.1 coordinate 236,018, forward strand.
TGCCTTAAATATTCCCCTTTATACCATTTTGATGAATTCATAGACCATCCCAATTTTTTGTCACTCTCTCTTAATATAACATTATCATTCCTCAATATTATCATTAAATTATAACCTCTTTTCATCATTTGTCTTCTCAAAAATAAGGTTTTGTTTACCTTTTCTCCTTTGTTTAATCACGGTTCTGTCCAATACCCTTTGAAATCTTGCAAATATACTCCCTAGTTCTCAAATCCACTTGAGGATGGTTTAAATTATACCTTATTTTCATTCTCAAATTAATAGCCCCCCTTTTAAACCCTTAGTTTTCTCAGAAATAACTTCATTACCTAATTTAGAACAATTTAAACCCAATTTAGTTATTTTAGAAATACATTTCATCATTACCCTTTCCACACCTTCTTTTAATGTTCTCGCGAATACAAGACAATTAGTTCCCTGTTGTGTAGAAGAAATTGGTACATATCCATCACTTTTTCTCAGCATCTGTTCAACTTCAGCATTCACCTCCATCGAAGTAAAATTATGCAAGTTGATGGTTCTCTAGTTTTCTCAATTTCAACTTCTTGTTTTTCCTCCATATCCCTTAGAATTTTCATATTTTCCACTATCTGTTTATTCAAAATAGCCTTTCTCCTTTCAACCATCTGTATATATTTGTTCATATTCTGTCTTATTTCATAAACGTTCATGTCAAATGCCTTTGCTAATTTTCCTCTTCCTTTCACCTCCATCGAAGTAAAATTATGCAAGTTGATGGTTCTCTACATGTAGTTTTCTCAATTTCAACTTCTTGTTTTTTCTCCATATCCCTTAGAATGTTCATATTTTCCACTATCTGTTTTTTCGAAATAGCCTTTCTCCTTTCAACCATCTGTATATAATTGTTCGTCTGTCTTATTTCATAAACATGCCTCTCTTTCCTTGCCTTTTACTAATTTTCCTCTTCCTTAATCTTGATCTCGATCCTCAAATCTCAGAAGCCATTCTTTCTATCTTCGTTGAAATGTTACTAACTGTTCATCCTATCTTTTCAATTTCCTACCTCATCTCTCTCTTTTCTTTCTCTTCCTCCTTATACCATTTGTCATTCTTCTGCTTCATTTCCCCTGCTAAGGCCACATGTTCCTCTTCATAATCTCTCTCCATTTCATGTAGATCAGTTTCAATCTTAGCAATCCGGTTAAAGAAGGTGTCAATTTCACACAGTTCTCTTCTCAAGGTGATAGATATCACTCTAGCCTTAACTAAACCTAGTCTCCAAGACTTCACTTTTTCAAATTCCGGTTCAATCCCTTCCATCTTGCTTCTCCAAAAATGTGCTTTTTTCTCAGTCTATTTCATCAACAGTTTTCATTCACTAATATATAACCACCGAATGCCTAGTAAGATCATGTTACTTTCAATAGTAAACAATGATCCTAAATCAAAATATCCATTTTTGCGTGCATAATAAGTTTTTGACCTTCCTATACACTACCCTCCCAATCCAAATACAAATTTTTAAAATTTCTGTGGTCAATTAAATCTTCGTTTTAAGCCTATGCAAGGAATTTGACATCGCTTTTCCACTTTTGCATCTGGCAAGCCACAAAGTACAAGTGAATATCATGATACCGAATAATCTTTTTTTTTACAATGGTCCTTTCAAAAGCATTTTCACTTCATTATTTTACTGCACTCTTTTAAAACAAATTCTAATTCACTCTTACCTATATGTTAATATCCTAAGTCTTCATCTCGCTCTGCAACTTCATCACCAAATGATCCATCGTTTGTCTCCAATGAAATACTTGCTTGTTTAAATATCCCCAAAGCGGTGGCCGCAAAACAACATAAGAACAAAAAGGTAATTCCCAAGATATAGCAGATATTAGTTTCAAGACAATATCTTATTATAAACCAAGAATTCAGCGCCATGCAAGTTGGAAGCTTTAAAGCCCTTGTCAGTTTTCTCAAGACACCTCCCAGACATCTCATGCAATAGAGTCAACGTGTAGACCAAGCAGTCAAAGAAAAGAATTTGAATTACCTCCAACAGGCAAACAGCATCAATGGCAACCAGGAAAAAAATGACTCGACAAAACCAGCAGGATGCAATCAAAATAAAACAAGATCTCAAAAGTCACCAAAAGCAAGCAAATGTATGAACACCTGGTTCAACTTGTGACGATGAGCAAAGTCAGACACCAGCCAATTCATCGACTGTGGAATGACACAAAGCGACTATGAGTTAAGACAGGAAATCTGCATCAAGTACTTCAGCAAACCCAGTTTAGTTTAGAAGAACTCAACCTAAAGCAATATGAAGTTTTATTCTTTGAGCCACTTCACTGTTGCTTGAATCGTAACGTGCATGTGCTAGACGAACGCCCTCATCATATCACAGATGTAGACACATTGGTCATACTGAAGGAGACACTCTCCATAGCACTGAAGAAAGACAAATTCTGCTGCACTGACTATCGCTGTGCACTTTTACAAGTCACCCATGGTTCGTACAACTTCAGACAAATAAATTTCAAGGACAAAAAATAGTTTTCAAGGACTACGTTTTATTTACGAAATCGAAACTGGCGCATGAAATCGAGGCAAAGATTAAAATTTTGCTCATGTACGCATTCACGTATTATGCCAACATTTTTGTTAGTTATTTTCGGATTTTAAAAGTCGCTGGTGGCCAATTTTTTCGGATCAAAATCATTTAATTTATCAGAAAAGTGATAGGGCGTACACAAAGTCCTAAATTTCAAGGACTTTGCAATACCTAATAAATAAATCAAGTACTTTTCAAAGACCTTAACCAAATTAAGGACTTTTCAAGACCTTTTCAAGATTGTACGAGCCATGGTCACCAATATTTAGCTGGAAAAGCAGAAATTGTTATGGTTAAGAGTTATTGACAACATTGTCTGAAATGATGGGAACTTTTTATGCAAAAGAAGAGTGCAGAAATTCAAGACAAATATTGCGACTGGCCAACATTTCTTTCTGACATGCACTAGCAGTGAGGGCAGTATCAAACTCACTAAGACCATGCCCAGTCGCAAACTTCATGGTATCTACTACCATAGTGCTGTGCACCACGCTTCTGTCATCTACAGGCTAGTCTAGTATCAATGCAGAACTGTTTGAAAGATTTTTTGACAGAATTGTAGACATAACAAGAAAGACATGGAGTAAACATGTAGAGGATTTGGTCCCAAATGCGTTCCTCCACATACAAAGAGAAGACGAATGCTTGAGAAAGCACAGTAATCCTTCGGGAATGGGAAATTTCAAAATTTGCAAACAGATTACCTGCAAGAGACAACACAACAGTGATCAGAGATCTCCGCATAAACAAGCCGAGACTTTGGCAGGCTCACCTTGAAACAATCAGAGATTCCCTCCTTCCAGGACCAGGAGTGTAGTGGCATTGGACAGAAGATGGTTCTGTGGAATTTTATGATGGTCCCGATGAAGCTACATGGCATGAAGCCAATTTGCCTGCAGATGACAAGGATCAGCCAGACGAAACTGACCTCAATGAACAGCAACATGGTATCGTGCATTGTGTATTGACTCATGCATGAAAACTTGAAAATATGATTTTTCCGTAATACAATAAGGAAATTAAGCAAAAGACAAAAAGAGGATAACATATACCCCCATACGGAAATATATAACACACAAAATGAATTAATTATAATAAGATTGTCTGATGTGGCTTAGTATTGTACATTTTTGCCTGCGAAAATGCACATATTTTGACTTTAGCCTCATTGTTTTTATGGTAAGTGGCGCACTATATCCATGAGGCACAAAATGAAATATAATCACTACTGATCAGTGATTTAACCAATCTCAGGGCTTCAAGTGGCCTCCTGCCAAATTATAGGGCTAAAAATAGGGTCTTTTTTTCAAAAATATAGGGAGAATATAGGGAATAGGAAAAAATATAGGAACAATACAGAAATTTTTTGAAGCATTTACAAGTGATATACAGCAAAAATTAACATTTTTATTAAAACAAATACAATGGCCTCCTCCATGCCCCTCATAGCCATTAATAACCATCACACTTAAAGCACAAGATATTTAACACAAAGTTGGAAACAAACTCAAATTTAACATTCTTGACATTCAGTCCCAAAAAAACGGCAATAAGTGCACATCATGTCCTCCTCAACATTCAGAAAGAGTCCTTTCGCTTCTTGGCAGATACATGTTTTGAATTATAGCCTTCCAGGAGTCTCTTCTTGTTTTTGTCTAGTTCATTTCTCTTATTTGAACACAGTCGGGTTTGCTCCATTGCATGTTCCATCATCTTCTTAGCAACTTCAAGTGGCCCTTGAGCTAGCTATACTAGCCTCGTTGGAAGCCTTTTTGTTCCTAATTGCCTGTGAAAGCATTTCATTTGCTTCTTCATAGAGTGTTTTAGCCGTTTGCAGCTCACTGTCCTTCTGGTCTTCCGACTTCATCAGTTCCTTTTCTCTCTCTCAGAAAACTTCAGTCTGCTTCATTCCAACTTCCCTGCTTCCCTTTCTCTCTCTTTCTCAGCATCCCTCAGCCTGTTTTCTCTGCATCTTGAATGCTCGTTTTCTTTGCCAGATCTTTTTCATCAGAGAGCCTTTTTGAATAAGTCCTTTGGTGATGTGAACATTCTGTGGCTCTCCGCACTTCTTCACATGATCTTTGACAGAACACAGACGATTTATTGTGCAGTCATGTATCCAAGAGAAGCCCTGTCTGGAGTTACTGTCTTCTTGTTTGCAGAAAGACTTTGTTTTACATCTGCAATGACATGAGCTATAGAGAGAAGGCTTTTGACGAGTTTCTGAAGAACAGGATACTTAAATCACCCTGCTGAGATTTCTTTTGGAAGACATCTGCCCAGTAATGGTCAACCCTATGCATGCTACTATCTGCATCAACACCCCCTGCCTTGTACACCTTCCACTCACCTGTAACCAAAGCAACTTCCTATTCTGATATTGTTGGCATCATGACTGCTAGTCTACGAAAAGCTTGCGTGCCATGCTCGCTATCTATGAGTAGTGGATGTAGGAAAGAGACATCTCTTAAAAGCTTGTTGTCCATTGGTAGATGGCCAATCAGATACTTTGTGGTGCCCACATAGAACTGTTTCATACCATGAAGAGCTTTCTTCTGTTGGTCACTAGACAGCTTAGACAGGGCAGAGCGAGATTTCTCTCCCACTTCCATCTGAGAAATGGACAGTTGGTTGTCTGGCTTGGAATAGTCGACTGTCAGCAGGCGCTTCCTTCTTTGTTTTTCAGGGCTTGGCTTTTGAGGAAGCGACCCGAAAGGGACTTCAGAAGCTCACACATTGTATCACACAGTAAGTGAATCAGTGGCCCTTCACTCTGGAAGAAATATAGAAACTTCTTAAACATTGGTTCCACAGATAGTAGAAAAGCCAGTTGAACTGGAAAGGACTTCTTTTGTAACTTTCTACAGATATGATTGTACCACTCATTCTTCTCCAAGGGCTTGAAAGTCTTCACCTGTGTAGCTAGCTTGGGCAATTATTCAAAGAAATATTTCTTGATTGCTTCCCAGTTCTTGACAATTCTGTCTAATGCTGGAATAAGGGTACGCCACCTGCATTGTACATGCCGGATGAATAGGTCATCATCAAGCCCCAGATTATTCAACACATGGATGTAATCTCTGCGAGGTGAGCTCTTCAACCAATAGAAAAGATCTATGGCTAGTTCCTCAGATACCTTTCCATATGCATTAATGCATGCATGGAAAGCATTATGCACAACATGAATGTTGCAAGGGATGAATGCCAAAAGGCCTGCAGGGAGTCCTTCATCTAAGAGTACGTTATTGACTGTACTCCATGTGGTTTTGTTGACATTTGGTCCATCTAATGCCAAACTTACTAAGCCTGAGAGAGGCAGCTGGTAGCCCTATTCCTGAAGTATGTTGACAATTTTCTTTGCAACATCATCATAATGGCATGACCAAGGATTAGTGTCTGCAATAATCTTACACTGATCTCATTTTTCTCTTGAAGCAGTTCATTGGTGACAAATATTGGTACATTAAACAGCAGCTACACATACTGAACTCACTAGTTTACTCTTTGCTTTGCCCAGGAAATTCACTGCCTTTGTTACATCCACCAGTACAAAATTTATGAGCTTAGCAATATTTTTTTTCCTTTTTTATTCTGAATAAAATTATAGGGATTATAGGACATTTTTTAACTATATAGGGAGATATAGGGAAATTGAAAAAATATAGGAAATATAGGAAATATAGGGACACTTGAAGCCCTGCAATCTAATAATGTTCCAATTTCTTTTCTCCAATTTTACAATTTGATCATTTTTTTCAAAGAAACAACTTGCGAAGACACTGGCAGAGCTGATGGTGATGATTATGAAGTCACTGCAATGATTTTTGGAGATCCAATACAAGTGGATGACATTCATGATGATCAAGTTGAACATTGAGCGCACTGGAAGGGATAGACGAGCAGTCCCTCCCATCAGTGTAGAGACTGGAACTGATTTTGATGAACCTTGAAGATATCGTCATGTCTTCATCGGCGAAAACAAGATAGCGGCGAGATAACAAATTTTATATTAATTTCAATTTAAGATTGTCATTAATAATATGATTTCTCTCTTAGTAAGATGACTATGGTTGTTGCAAGATTGTCCTGTTCATAATACCCATTGTACAATTCACTCTTGTGTCTAAAATGACTCTAACTTCACCTTAACTAGAGACTGATCAGTACGGGGAATCGGTACATGCACTATAAAAATAAGAGTATACAAGACAAACTCGAAGCGAAATCCATTAGACATATCACCTCTTTATGTTCATAAATGTTGTTTTGCTCCCAGACCTTAACACAAGGAATGCACAATACAAAGGTCCCCCAGAGGGGATAGAGTTGGGGTACCTCGGAGGACTAGAAACTAATTACGAAATCCGTACACGCAAGTGCGGGCAGAAACGGCGGGAAACAGTGTGTCACTACGTCTTATTCTTGCCAGGCCTTTATCCAACCTCAGTGTAATCATGATTATTATTTTTATAGCTTCTTTCCAAGAACAATAAGAGACTGGAATTCACTGCCAAATCATGTTAAGTTAAGTCCAACTTATTTCGCATTTAAACAAAATTGTACCGCTGTTCTATAGATAATCACATTTTTTTTAATATAGATATATTTATTTTTTATTTATTTTTATTATATAATTGTAATATAGAATTATATTTTATTGTATTACCATATTTTTATTTACATACTGATTTGATGCGAGTGTTGTTAGTTAATAAAGTAGATGTAGATGTAGAAAATTGAGCCTTACCGAAGCCCGACAATATTGCCATTTTAACTCGTTTCACTTTAAGCTTATGGGCTTGTGTGAAAATTAAGTTTTGCAAGCTAATCAAATTAATTAGCCACAAGCTTACTATAAAAAAAATTGATCAGCTAGCTACCTTAAGTTATGTCAGCCTGTATCATATTGGCCCACAGAATATGGCTGTGGAAACGTATCCAGCTTCATTCTTGACAAAATGTTCTCTTTCAAAATTAATGACACTCTTCTCTTCAATGTTTCTTGAAAGTGATCTTGTACAAATCAGTAAGGATATACTACACCAAGAAACTTTTGAACCTAGACTGCATTAATCCTGTCACTTATTTGCTTGATATAGAGATATATTTTTCATGCATGCCACAAAAGTAAGCTTATGTTTTATTATAGATAAAATTAACCATTACAGAATTATCTGCAGTGAGTAATACTTGGTATGTTTATGTTAAAAAGATCTTCTTTGATGTTTTTTTGTCTTTTTTGATCTGCAGCTCGTTAAGCTTAATCAAACAGTAAGCGTGCACTGTTTACAAGCTGGTATGCGATTGGCCAAGGGGTCAGTTCTGGTAGTCACGGTGGTTAACCAATCGGCATGCAACTTAACGCCGCCGAGGTCATGTTGCATGTAATAATCTTATGGTAGATTGTTGCATTGCATTGTTAAATTGTTAGCGCATCGTGTCAATTGGGTTGAGTTCGCTGAGAGTTTTGTTAATTGAGTTGAGTTGACTGACAGTTTTTGCACCCACTGTATTAGAATGTCCAGTAGAGGTTGTGGCATGTGTTCTCAGTGCCCAAGGAATATTTTAACCGGTTGAAGCCGCCGAACTGCAAGAAGTGTAGATATCCATTGGGAGAAATGTTCCTTGGAGCTAAGAAGGCCAAGACAAGTAGTCAAAAAGTGGTTGAAGTTGGTCACGGAGTGTTTTCTTGCCAGACCAAAGATCGGGAGTATTGTCAGTGCTTTGTCGCCAATGGTGGGGAGAGTTGGATATGCACACATGAGGCTTACAAGGTTTCAGGTGAGATTTATTTCATTCAATTCTTATTTATTTGTTTTTCAATTCAGTTTATGTAAGCTTATTAATGTAAGCTTAATAATTAGTTGACTAGAAATAAACCAAAGATTAGTCATTGCGATATGGATAGAAACTTCATTGGAGGCAAAGTTTTCGGAAGGGAAGAAGAGCAGAGAGAGCTGCAAAGCACTTTTTGAAAAACGTTCAAAATATTTTTAGTTTTGTCCAAATTTGGAATCTGATGTGTGGGTGAAATACATGTTGTGTAATCAACTTCTTTTGCCTTTGGTGATATCTTCTTATGATAAACCACAAAACTAAACAGAGTACTGAATTATACAGCTTCATATAAAACTCAATATTTGCTACATAGAACTCAATGGCTGCGGCCGCACTTGGTGAGTTAACTGGGTTATTTTTTTAGTAACCCATTTAAAATAACCTGGTGAAAAGGTGTTTGAAACGAAATAACCAAGTTTACTTTTCTGAGCAGCCGCACTTCAGAATGTTTAACTTTGAACGTGAGAGATTATGTTATCATTTGCTAGTGAGGGCTGCACAAAACAATTCGTTATTATGCATTTTACATATTGTTATTCCCTGCAAAACAACATCGTCAAATGATCAAATTATAGGTTTTGTGCAGAACATAAACACACGATGGTTTTCCTTTCTCTATTTGAAATTGAAAGTCATCCCTTTGAAGGTCTACAAATTCAACAGGAAGCCAAAAATTACCGCATAAGCGAAGATGATTGACAGATTGGGAAAGTTAACCTGCACTAAACTACCTAGCAATGTGGTTTGAATAAACCTAACCCGATCTGGAACGAGGCAGCCAAATGGTGTAGACGTGCTTTCGAATGCTCTGGAAAAATTCAGAGTACAAACTGATTTCGTCGATGAAGATAAGATAAATTCACTAAAAATACGTTTTCCACGATTAACATATATAAGCATGCCAACCAAACCAAGTGAAAAGCGGCTACGAGTGCCCAGCGATGAAGAAGCTTCACATTCACACGTAGGTGACGCGGACGCCATCTTGCAAGACATTTTGCACAAACTGCAGAAGCTTGACTTGTTAGAGGAAATTAACGGGCGGCTTATGAAAATAGAGTCCGAAACAAGTACCTTTAAAGAAAAGATCAACAAACTAGAAAAAGGCCTGAATTTTATCACGGGCGATGTAGACGAGACGAAGAAGGTCATTGAACAGAAAGCTGACAAAGTCAAGTTCGAAGCTCTAGTAAACGAGGTCGAAGAACTGCGTAATAGGTCTCGGAGGAATAATCTGGTTTTCTACAACGTTCCAGAAAAGACCGAAGGGCAAGACTGTGCTGGTTTCATCCAGGATTTCATATTAACACACATGGGGTTTAGAAGCGCTCTGCGGACATGTGGAAATCGAACGAGCACACTGAACCCTGACAAAGTCATCGCGCGATTCTTCCAGTAAACAACGACCAAGGCCAATACATGTGGCATTCTTGCGATATGTCGACAAGATGAAAGTGCTATCCAATGCTGCTGTGAGATTAAAGGACAATCCTTTAGGAGGCAACTTGATCGGAATAAGCGAAGATTTTGCGAAGAAGACGCAGGAACAGAGGAAAGCGTTAGTTCCATTTAAGAAGCATTTGCAAAAGAAGCTTAGCAGCGAGTGTAAAGAGTTTATTGCCTACCCCGCTTCCTTGAAATTCGTAGATGAAAATGGCAATCTTAAAATAGTTCGAAAGGAAGACTTCAGGAATCTTAAAGACGAAATGGAAAACGAAAAGAATGAACGTTGACGGAGCATCAAGTTAAAGCTCAACTACCCATTTGCGAAGTTATTTGAACTCCGCATGGCAGAGCCTTTAATTAGCTTAATCCTCGCAAGAGGTAACTGTTTTGTAATTCTAGTGTGTATTTATTGTATCTGTTACATCTTGAAGAAGAGAAAGCCCAGAGGCATTTGTGGTTACCAAGGTAAATAATTATAACAAACGTGTCTATGGGTAAGCTTAGTTTTATAACATTAAATGTTAGAGGTTTAAATGGCTCAAGGAAACGGAGAGCTATCTTCAGACAACTTCATAACAAAAAAGCTTCTGTTATTTTTTTGCAAGAAACGTATAGTTTCATCATTGGAGTACAGAATGGGGCAGTAAAATTTATTTTTGCCACGGCAGTAAACACAGTAAAGGTGTTGCAATTTTATTTAACCCCAAATTAAAAGTGTCGGTTGAAAATAGGTTCAAAAGCAATAACGGTAGAATCCTCATCCTTCAAGTCGAGATTGAGGATTTTAAGTTCCTTTGCGTCAATATCTATGCACCAAATGATGTCCATGAACAGGTTAACTTCTATAAAGAACTACGAGTAATACTTGAGCAGTTTTCCGGCGAAAATATCGTAGTTGGAGGCGATTTTAATTGTCCAATCTCTCCGAATGACAAGGAAGGAGGACGGGATATATCTTCAAAACAGAGCGTAATAACTGAGATTCAACACTTGATTTCTTCCTTAAATTTAGACGATGTGTGGAGAAAGTTACATCCAAAAGAAAAACAATTTACTTGGCGAACCCGAGATTTAAAAATAAAATGTAGATTAGATTATTGGTTGGCAGAAAAGCAATTTTTGCAAAATGCCCTCGTGCAGAAATGCGAAATTAATTATGCGGCACACTGCGACCACTCGTCTGTAACAATAGACATGCAAATCCAGACGCAATATCCCAGAGGACCTGGGTTTTGGAAGAAAACGAGTATACCGACAAATTAACGGAAAATATTCCTTTGTTTATTGAAAAATACAAGGATGTCGAAGATAAAGGGCTTTTGTGGGAAACGGTGAAGATGGAAATAAGAGCGTTTACAATCGCTTATTCAAAACAAAAAGCAAGACAGCGAAAAGATTATGAGCAACATCTTTTGCAAGAAACTCAAAGACTTCAAAATACAGTTGAGAGCCACCCAACACCAGAGGTTATTAAAGGGTATGAGATTATTAAAAACAAATTAGAAAATATTTCCTTTGACCAAACTTGTGGTGCGTGCATCCGTTCAAAAGCCCGTTGGTATGAATTTGGTGAACGAAGTTCTAAGTATTTTTTCAATCTTGAGAAGAGAAATTATGAGAATAAATGTATTACTAGTCTGGTTAAAAATGACGAAACCATCATAACAGATCCAAAAGAAATCCTAGACGAGCAAAGAAGTTACTATCAAAATTTAAACTCGTCACAAAACCCACAAGTAAGCGACTCTAAATTTAATTTAATTTTCGAAAATGACATGATCAATAAGCTTGATGATGACCAAAAAATGTCATGCGAAGGCTTACTAACTGACGAGTGCCAAAAAGCATTAAAAGATTTTCAAATAAATAAAACGCCCAGAAATGACGGTCTAACAGCTGAGTTTTATGTGTTCTTTTGGAATAAGCTGAGCAAGATCATGGTAGACAGTTTTAATTACTGATTTCAAAAGGGCGAATTATCAATAACACAACAGCAAGGCATTATACGACTTATTCCAAAAAAAGATAAAAATCTACAATACCTCAATAATTGGAGACCGATTTCGCTCTTGAATGTAGATTATAAGATCACCACAAAAGCCTTGGCTTTGAGATTAAAAAATGTTTTACCAGCTATTATTAATAACACACAAACTGGATATTTAGAAAGAAGATTTATTGGTGAAAATATTCGACTTATATCTGATATCCTTCACTATACAGCAGACCAAAATTTAGAAGGTATTGCTCTGTTTATAGATTTTGAAAAAGCTTTCGACAGTTTAGAATGGGAGTATCTACTGAAAACCTTAGATACCTTCAATTTTGGATGTGATTTTAAAACTTGGATAAAAATTATTTTAGAAACATTTCTAGTTGTAAAATAAATAACGGTTTTGCTTCTAGCCCTTTTGAATTAAAGCGTGGGGTCAGGCAAGGTTGCCCTTTATCGGGACTGCTTTTTGTTTTAGCTGTGGAATTATTATCTTGTTCTATAAGAGCTAGCACTGATATAAAAGGAATCCAAATAGCTAACAAGGAAATAAAACTCTCTCAGTATGCCGACGATACAACCGCCTTCTGCAGGGACGGATTTTCGCTCGGGAAACTGCTTGAATTATTGGATTTGTTTAAAAACTGTAGTGGACTTAAACTTAACTCATCCAAATCAGAGGCTATATGGCTAGGGAAAAATGCTAACACAAAAGATACATTATTCGATATTCAGTGGCCACAAAGGCCTGTGATTGCGCTAGGGACTTCTTTCTCATACAATTACAAACTTTGTGAACAAGAGAATTTCTTGCATAAGATGCACAAGGTACAGAACCTGTTTAACATAATGGTCACAAAGAGATCTGTCTCTGTATGGTAAAATAACAATAGTTAAGACTTTGGGTTTGTCAAAGCTTATTTTTACAAGTGCATGTATCCACACACCGCCTTATGTTATGGATGCTGTGGACAAATTAGTCGCCGATTTTGTCTGGAACGGCAAGAAACCCAAAATAAAACGAGATACTCTTATTGGGCCAAAAGAAAAAGGAGGTTTAGATTTACCAGAATTTGGGATAATTTCCAAATCATTACAATGCGCTTGGGTAAAGAGAATGAGAGAAAGTTTAAAGGATGATTGGATGATAATACCTTCGTTTTACTTGGAAAATGTTGGGGGAATTCTTATTTTTGATTGCAATTATGATTTAAAGCTTTTGGATTTAAAAAATATGCCCAATTTCTATATGGATATACTTGCAGCATGGATAGAAATCCAAAAGCTTAAATGTAATTCTCACCACCAAAGTAATTTTAGAGAGATTATTATTTGGAATAACAAAAACATTACCATAGATGGCAAATCAGTATACTGGAGAGACTGGCATGCTGCTGGAATTCTTAGAATAAAAGACTTATTAGATGAGAATAACAGGTTTTTATCATATTATGATTTTTGTAGGAAGACTGGTCTTAATACACCATTCACTAAGCTTTGTGGTTTGATATCCGCAATACCAGCGAAGTGGAGGCGTGATTTAAGGACAGTTCCCAATGCAAATGGTCAACAGGATAAGACAGTACAGCAAGAAACTGATGAAATTACTTAATTGCTCGCAAATTGTTAATTCAGGCAAAATTTAAAGAACCTTTAGCTAGCTTTAGATTAAGCAGGTTAGGTGTGACTGATACGAGGTTAAATGCGATTTACAGACTGCCATTTACAATAACTCGAGAAACAAAATTAAGTATATTCCAGTATAAGATCATTCATAATATTTTACCACAAATAACAATTTACACCAAAACATGAAATTTAAAAGGTCAGCAAGATATCAATCTTAAATGCTGCCCTTGAGAATGGATCCAGCCAGTTGGTACCAAATGGCGTTGAAACGTGTTGACAATGGTTGTTAGCTCATTTGCGACAATTTTTTCCCTCCCCACCCCACTCGGAGTTTTTAGTTTCCCTGCCCCTCGGTCAATCACGTACAACCAAACTGTCATGTCTTCCCTCTGGACTCCTGATGAGACAGGGAATACATATTTTGCCGTTTTCGAAAGACATGGTTAAATCTGTAAATAGTGAGCTCACTAATTACTTTTTATTTCCTTTTTAATACCTTATTTAATTTTATGGTAGATGTCGTCACTAAGACGAAAACCTTTGTTCCCTATAGGGAGTAAAAATAAAGAAGAAAAAGAAAACATCCAGGAAAACCACAAAAAGAAGATCAAAAAATGGACGTGCAAAGCTTTTTAGCCAATCACTCTTGAAAGAATTAATAAGGGCCAAGCAGCTAGCTGCACAGTTAACCTGTGGATCGAGAAATTTGATTAAAACAATTAAAAATATTGAAAAACACTTAAAATAAAAACAAAAAGAACGTATACGTTGTAAATCTCTTTTAAGCCCTGGCCGATAAAAATTTCCCTGGTTAATCAACCCCAACCTCCCTGTCCCCACCACCACTACCACCGCCACCACCACCCCACCTCTTCTGGCCACGCCCATCTTTTTCCGCCCCACTGGCATGTCGTCCAATAATCAAACATAATTTCTCCAAAACATAGTTTTATTCAGCTCTTTATTACAAATAAGAGTTTCTAAATGTTAATTTCTAATAGCGGCTATAATTACTTAGCTCAATTTTCATGTGCCTAGTTGGTTCTTTCAAGTAAACAAAAAATATTGTAAATTTTGCATTGCATATAAAAAAGTGATTTTCCCATGACCCTCTGAATTCTTTCTTTCTAGTAAACAAAAAATATTGTAAATTTCGCATTGCATATGAAAAAGAGATTTTTCCATGACCCACTGAATTCATCAATGGGCCTCTGCTCTGGTCATGTCTTCTAATGTAGCCTATTAAAGATACAAAATAACAGTATTAAAGCCTGATTTTTTAAAATATTCATAGAAATTATAATAATTAATAAAGAATTACAAAAAATGAATCGGTTACCTGGAAGGCTTATCAAAAAATTGATTTTCTCTCCCTCAATTAATTATAAAAATTTTTTTTTAAAAAATTAAATTTTTTATTTTTTATTTTATTTTAGTTTATTTTTTTTTTATTTATTTTTTTATTTATTTATTTATTTTTTATTTTTATTTTATTGTTATTATTATTATTATTATTATTATTATTTTTTTTTTTTTAATTTCTTTTTCAATCCAACTCCTTGCATTTTTACATGTCTCCTTGGTTGTAGGAAATGGGCCCTGATACTGAGTTTTCGCGCCTGCACATGTCAGTTTTGTGAGACTTCGTTTTCTGCGGACTCTCTCTGCGACCTTGAGATAATGTATTGATGCTGTTTCCCTTTCTTTCCCTTTTTCTTCCGTGCATTTTATAGTTCTCCACTTCCTGGTCTTTCTGTTCTATCCAAGCTCTGTTTCCTCATCTGCATTGTTCATTGGTACTGTGGTTCTATTTATTTAATGGAATCGGCCCGGTGGGCTTTGTTTTTGTGTGTCTTACCCTTGGTATGACTGAGGCTATGGTCTTGGGGTTCTATATCTATGCATTTTGTCCCAAATAAAGTAATAGCTGAGATCGGTATTTCAGCCACCAAAAGACCCCGCTACATATTTATCAAAAACAAGAGAAACAGAAATTTGCAGCCTTGCCAAGAGTCTCAAAGTGTTTTCATAATTTTCCTTTTACATTTTACATGGGAATAAATTTACCATTAATGAAAAGTTTATCCGGCTCAGATTTACTAAAGGATACAATTTGTTGCTTTTGCTTGGCCTTCTTTCAATGATTTCCTGCGGGAAATCCTGTAGCACCATAAACTCCGTCTCCTTCAGATTAAAACCTGCACGTAACACCTTCTCGCGATCCTGGAAATGCAAAATCGAGCCAAAATTGGCTTTGGTTTTCCACCAACTGACTTGCCAATTCGATGAACCCGCTAGATTTCAATGCTATCGGGCGGATTTTCCAGACCGAGGACCTCTTCTATAAAGCCGTAGAGAACATCTCTTGTGTCGACAGCCGCCTCTCCAGCCTCTGTCACATGAACCTCCTTCTCCGCTACGCCAAAGAATTTCAAGTTCTCTCTTCGACTATAAGATTCTAAGTAGAGTTGCTTTGTGTGTAATTCCTCAAACTCCTTCTTCCTCTCTTCGATTTTTCTGTGGAATTCCTCTACTTCGTCATTTAGGGCAGATAATCCTTTACTTTTATTTGTCCATCCATAACACGTGCTTCGGCTTGCAGAGTTCCTACCGCCGATTCCACCTTCGCCAATCTTTTCAAAACATCGTTTAAAGTCTCCTCAATAGTGTCTAATTTTTTTAGCTTGATTAGGATTTCATCTAGTTTGCTTCCTAAGTCATTGGCCATACTCAGGACCTCGGCGTTTTCTTCGTTCAAAATGTCGGCGTCTTTCAAACTTTCACACTCTTCAATATGTTCTACCGAACTCTTGGGACATTTATCTGTCGGCGAGCTTGATTCAGATGAGCTAGAACTACTTCTTGCTGAAATTGTCCGCTTTAGAGATGTTAAAATTTCTTCCATAGGCAAAAACTATATAAATTTCTTTAAATAAGCGCGGAGCTCTCAAAGATGCGACTACTCGCTACTCATCGCTCCCTAACTGTTTATCGGAAAATGTGGCATGCGATGCATGCCTATTTTATACGGATGGAATTATTTGAATTTCAGTTCTCCTTAGATCCAAAGAAATCTTTTTTGGCATCATTTTTTTACAACTTTGTGCTACAAAATATTTTCTCCACAGCCTGATGGCGACCATTCATGTGGAAACAGCCGGCCAAAGGAGATTGATCAAATGACTAAAAAGTTTGGGTGTACTGCGCAAGTCATTATGCGAGAAGTTATATGATTTCCACAATTCAAGGTGAGATATAGATAAAAACTGGGCAGTAACAACAAAAAGGAATAAAAATACTTCATTGCGTGCCTGTAAGAAAAGAGACAGATGAATTGGACAAATATTTATTTGAATTTCAGATAGATGTGGACACTAAAAAAACATCACAAAACTGTATCAAAGAAATTGCGGAAAGCCTTGGAGGGAGGGAATTTAGCTGGTGAAGGTGAAAAGCACATCTACATACAATTCCATCATGCCGCTGACCATGCTGAGCACACAACTGGAGAGGTAAGTTGTTCCAACTAATAAAAACCCGAGTGTTCATTTTAAACTCAAAACCTAGTCTTAAAAAGCGTTAGTTTGTCAAAGAGTTCAGTGGAGTGATCAAGTGACCTTATTCCAGTCCTGAGAAAGGGGTGGGTCTGTTATACTGTTTATTAAGGTACTGGGGGACCACTAACTGTCCTGATACCAAACCATTTCTGAGGACAAGTCCATTCATCGCCGTGCCGAGCGTGACAGAGCTGGTGACCTGGGACAAAGTAAAACTTGTCACGGTGCCTGTCACGCTCGGCACGGCGATGAGCGGACTTGTCACAGGGCCGATCGTGAATGCTTCGATGCTCTTTCAAGACATTTTATTGGATTGTAGAAGCTCAAAATGGAATTAAATCATTCTATTATGGCTTGGGGAAGTTTGTTTACGAATAAAAAGCAAACAGAGGCTGTTTTACGGTGAGTTTATCAGTAAATTGTATACATATTGCCTTGTAAATTGATATGAAATATGGCTGGACATTGAGGTCACATTCATCGCTCTCCACCATTTGTTTATGAATTGCCCCAAAATTTTATTTCATAAAACTAATCTATAGGTATAGCTTTTGCTGCATGTGGACTAGTTTTTAGCTAGGCCGTGTACCAGTGGCGATATAGGCGTTTTAACATGACATACGCAAATCGTGCTAAAACCGTACTAATTATTGAAAATTCTGTAAAATATTAGGCTTTAAATTTTCTCTTAAAATCTTTACCGTTGAAAAGTCGTTATTATGTCTAGATTTAGGCTGGCAAATTTATTTGCAAAAATGTCACCACGCTAAAGCGATTTTGAGCAGTGTTTGGAGACCACACAAGTGACCTTTAAAAACCGGAAATGACGTCAAATTTTACATTTTGGCGCCGTTTGCCTAAATTAAAATTCTGATCGGACTCAAACATATAGCGATAGATTCAGTGCCCAAGGACCTTTAATCGTGCCAATTTTGAGGATTTTGAAAAAAATTATTTTGCATGTGATAGGTGACCCTTAGGGAAAATCCCTCTTAATGGTCCAAACATTGGCGAATCAGAATGTGAACCTCTTGACTAAAACAGCTGTAAAGAAATGGATGTCCAATCGAAACAAACTTGCTAAAGAAGCACCTCGTACTGCTGCAGCTGTTGTACAAGTGATATTGGATGGTGAGGCTGAAGATACATCTGACATTGAAGTCTAAAACTCAGCTTCTGAAGAACTGCAACTCCCATCAGAAGCTGAAGGTGTGAACGAAATGGAAGTTGCATCTGTGATTGAGGCTCTGAAGCTTCCTTAGGAAAATGACTCTGACTTTGAAGATTTGGACAGTGATGAGGAGTCATATTCAGAACTTGTTTGCATGGAATTGAATTGTAGCATGAAATTAAGACAAAAGAAACATGAATTTTTGAAACACCATAAATGATTTTTTATTTGAACATTTCCATCTCATACAAACATGTGATAAAAGCATTTCTTTCGTTTTGATGCTACACTCTGTAAAATAGAATACCGTGGTGGTTCATATTTATAAATCACCATTGCTTCCTTGACTACTTTTCATTAAGTGAATGAGGTTAGTTTCTAGAGAAACTGTGGTGCTGCGTCGGTGGGGGGTGAAACACGAGAATTTAGTTTTATCGACAGAGTCGATAAGGTAAATTGACCACCGCAAAAAGATTCAAATAGCTGACGCGTCCAGCGCTAGCCCTTTGTCGGAGCTAACTGGATTTTACGGTCGGGCTAGTGGATTCTATCCTCGGCTTGCCCGACGGGCAAGTGAAGTTTTTTTGGGGTGAAATTTTTGAGGAAATTCAAATTGCAGAAGTACTGTAAAAGATCAAATTAGTTTTAAGTTTTCTGGTAAATTCGTATGAACCGAAAGCCGTTTTCAAACTGATCTGCCGAATTGAAATCTTCTAAAAACAAGTATCGCATTACATTTTGTTATATACATCCGTAAAATTATTCCTTTGTAGTCCACACAAATTACAATACAGGGGCAAAATATCTCCAAGTAAAAACAATTATTAACAAATACTTTAGGGTCACATTGAGTCTCGACATTGTCAAACCTTAGTATAATCTTGGGCGAGACTATAAAATACCGTAACTGGTTGTCATATTCATATTAGCGGAAAATTACAGAACTGAAGTCCTTTTGAAACATGATACGGTATACAATTATATCTATTGTGTATGAAATCCTTGCTCAGATTTAAGAAATATTTCAAAGAAAGCTAGTTGTTTAAATTATGCTTCTTCGTAAAAGGAACAGAAAAGTTTTTGGTCGTGGACTTCAGCAAAAATTCATTCAGTTTTCAGAAGTTTACACATTGTCACGTGCATTGTCTATCGGCAGTTCAGCACTGTATCAGTTTGTTGATTGCAATTTATCGACCCTGTCGTATTGTTTTAAAGTTCTTAAATCTATAAAATGAAAAGTTGCGAGGAAAAGAAACAAAATATTTTGTTCCTTTAAAACCTTTGTTTGGTTAACAGGAAGTTGAATTCCTTGAACTATAAATTTGCATAATTTTGTTTTCGAAGTTACTGATGCGTGACTCAGCAGGATTCGAAATCATGACAGACAAACTAATTTTCTTCAGATAACTAATCTAATACATCATTTTACAGTACGGACCATTACCATAGAAACGGTCCATTTGGATATTTCCTCTCGATCGCTCAGCTCCCGGGAAATTCAAACCGCGAAAACACAAAAGCATAAAATCAAATGCAAGAAACCTCGCTAAAAAGCAAAATATTGTTTAATTTATTATAAGATTACCGTTCTAACAATTTAGCATGATCGATAACATGGAAGACGAAGAGGAATACAAACATTCACCGAGCGACAGGTGAAGAACTTTGCAACTTTAATGAAACGATTGTTGAGACAAGGATCACCGACAGCCAGGAAGAAATTGAAGGTTTTATAAATAACCAGAAAAGTGTCAACACTACTAAGAAGACCACGACTGACATGAACACTCTCTTCCGTTACATGAAAGAAAATGGGCTGAATAATGAAAATATCGAAAGCCTACCTGCGGACGAGCTTGACCACCTGTTGTCCAAGTTTTTTATGATTATCCGCAAGAAGAACGGAGAAGAGTACGAACCAGACACCATATCTGGTTTTCAGCGAAGCGTTCAAAGGTATTTAACAGACAAAAGGTCTCCAGTAAACATCCTCAAGGACAAGAACTTTGAAAAATCGAGGAGAGTTCTTGCTGCGAAACGCAAGACGCTTGTTCATGAGCATGGCAAAGGCAACAAACCGCAAGCTGCCAAGGCACTTGAAAATGACGAAGATGCTCTCTTTGAGACCGGAGAATTCAGTGACTCCAACCCAGTTTCACTCCAGAGGACCGTATGGTGGTTTTTGTCCCTTCATTTTGGTTTCCGAACAAGAGACGAAAGTCAGAAGCTACGCTGGGGAGATGTTCAGCTGCAGAACGATCAGGACGGCCAAGAAATCCTTGTTTGGTTGGCCGAAAGAGGGAGCAAGACGCGTCATGGGCAAGAAAAAGGTCATCAGAGGGCTTTTCAGCCAAAAATCTACGCCACAAAGACGGAATATCCAGTGAAGTTTTACAAAAAGTTCAAAAGTCACAGGCCATTAGAAATGAACCAACCAGCAGCGCCATTTTATTTGGCCGTCCGGCATAACAGAAGCTTGAATGACGAAGTTTGGTACGTGAAGTCTCCTCTCGGAAAAAATGAAATCGGGAAGTTTTTATCCACAGCAGCAAAAAAGGCCGGTCTTCAGAGAGAGGGAAAAAGAGTTACAAACCATTCAGTATGAAAAACATGCATATCCAGGCTTTTGGATGCGGATATTCCCGAAAACTTTGTGGCCCAACTCAGTGGTCACAAAAACATGGAGAGTCTCCAGTCGTACAAATCTGCTAGCTCCACACATCAGAGAAGAATATCTCTAACTCTCAGCAGAGCTCGTTGCGGTAGCGAAGAATCTGCATCAAGCGTTCACGACGTTCAACTGGCCTCTTGTTCCAGTGAAGACACAACTTCCAGCACGGCGGTAAATTCAATGATGAAGTCGACTGACGTTGATCCACTTCTATCATCCACCGCTCCGGTCTTCGCAGGAGCCAACATTGGTTCAATCACTGATTGCACTTTCCAGATTTTTCATGGAAATGTGAAAATCGTCCAGAATGAAAAGAAGCGTTGAGTAATTATTCAAAGTGACAATGATGATTGACTGTACGTTGCTGTACGTGTTGACTTGACTTTGCCTCTGCTTTACGAAGTACCGTTTTGTAAAACTCCGATTCAGTTCAAACTCCGCCATTGTGCGAATAAAACATTTCTCAGCAGATGCATGTTCTTTTGCTTAACTGTATAATGAATTTTTCCCAACTCATTAAATGTTTTCTAAATTCGCAGATCGTATTTATTGTCGTTTTACATGTAGTTCTACCGGGTTTTTGCTGCTTGCGTCATCATAAGCGGGAAATTCCCTGACATCGTGCCGGAAATTGACTTGAATGAACAACCGGAAGTGTTGTTTCGCATAAAAAAATTGATGCCATATAATAAACTACTTACTAACCTCACTTGCTCGGGACCGTACTGGGGAATATTGGCCCTCGGTCGTGGCAGTACGGACCGAGCGCAGCGAGGTCCGTACTGCCACGACCGAGGGCCAATATTCCCCAGTACGGCCCTCGCGTTCAGTTAGTAAGAGGTTAGTAAATAAAGTTCTCCTGGCTACTGAAGACATTTTTCATTTTCCAGCGGGAAATAATTATTTTGGCGGCAAATTGCACAATCAAGCGTAGCCTGCAATGCAGGCGTTTATTAAATGATGGGGCGAAATTTCGAGGACGCGCGCGCGAGGGGAGAAAGGGAGAGGAAACGCCTGCAGCGAAGACCCTATTTTTCCATTTACGCCCCCAATTTAATTACGTGACAGCGCTGTATCAACTGTCAAAAAAATAGATTGACATGAAACCGCAACTACGCCCCCAATTTAATTACGTGACAGCGCTGCATTAATAACAATGAGCAATAACAGCTTCCGTGCAGATCTATAAACTTTATAATACAGTGACTACTGGGAAAACCTATAAGCTTAATAAATATTACAGTTTCGATTTTTATCCAAGCTAATTTATAGTACATGCATGAGCTCAGCTATTTATTCATCCTTTTTGTCAAGTGACTGCACAGGAAATTTAAAAAGCGGTCAAATGGAATAAAAAATACGATTTAAACAAAGGAAAATCGATAAATAAATGGACCATAATAGGATCGCAGCGTAGCAAGTTCTCCAAAGGAAGCACGGAACACGTTTCCTTGACATTTATTCGAAGCATCAGACCTAAAAAAAAAAATAAGCTTTAGGTTTATAGTTGCATAAAGCAAACGATGCAAATTTGAATAAGTGGCGAACACGCTTACCTCTGCCCCGTCCACGTTTCAACTGTGTGACTTTCGTCAACAATAAACCCTGCCAAATTTTCGTTTAACAAAGAATCTTGAGATTTCAGCGAGTTGGTGAATCTCTTGTCCAACGCGGCTTCAGCTGACGCGTACACGATGTGGTATTTTCCTAGTTCATCCAAACAGTCCAGTTTTTCGTTTAAATCACACGCTGTCATTTCCATTGAATTAACCTCCACTACTTGATCGTGAATTATGCTTTGTAGAGGGGAAACAACCGCAATACAAGCGAAGCCTGTTCCTCCTTGTCGTCTTCTTCGCACCCCAACCATGAGCACAAAGAGCTGGAAAATCAGACTTTTTCCAAATCCAGTTGGCAATACTGTCATCACATCTTTTCCCTCAAAAAGATGGCGCAATGCTTTTTGTTTTTCTGGCTTCAAAGTATACGACAATCCCTTTGAACTCAACCCTGTCAAAACTTCGTGCAAGCACGATTCAAATAATTCTTCTGACACGTCATCTGTCTGATAACACGCTGCACGTGTTTTTCGTTTACAAGACTCGAATTTCCATTGATTGACAGATTATCCATGAAGGTGACAGAATAAATTCCCAAGGGGCGCTCTAAGCCAATGGGACTTTAACGCTCTCTCAGAAAGCGTAAAAGACGGAAAACTAGGGTCTCCGCTGCAGGCGTTTTCTCCCCTCCGCGTGTTCCCCGCGCGCGCGCGTCCTCGAAATTTCGCCCCATCATTTAATAAACGCCTGCATTGCAGGCTAAATCAAGCGCTGTCACCGGCAACTTTTCTTTTTGATGTTGTTGTGTATTTAATGTTAATGTTGTTTTGTTTCGAAGTCATTTTCTTGGAAAATGCTGTGTTTAAAGTAATTGCAAAATGTTTGTTAGTCATCCTCGTGTTACAGCGGACTTGGAGAAGCTTCTCTGGAGTGGTCACGAAATCTGAGACTGCGTGATGAACACTGAATTATTGTACCAGTATTAAAAGTATCTTACCAACTGGTAATTAAATGTTTATAATAAACAATTACACTTTTATTTTTAATTAAGGCTTTAATTAAATTAGAACTGATTATTAATAATTAATTAATCGAATAATTAATTGGGGCAGTGAGAATTTTTTTTTTTTTGGGGGGGGGGGGCTAGTGAAAGTAACTTCCGGGCTAGTACATATTAGTTAGGGCCGGGTTGCACTATGATAAATTTCTGCATGGTTTTGTTTACATTGACCCCAAAAGCTGTGAACATGCAGCATACACATATGCGACCGGCAACTTCGGCGACCAGCAAAAGTTTCAAAATGTCTTCACACATCAAACGATGCCGAAGTGTATGGGTGGGGCTCGTAGAAATTTCAAAATCGACCTGAAACAAAGGAGGTGACAACAGAAAATGTCATCTGAAAGCAAACACTGCATCCATGTAGGTTGCTGAAAAAGCGCGGGTCTCTAGAATGAAGCAAACATGAACTTTAAAGATCCTCGCAATTTCCCTTACGCATTTAATATACCTTGGCCTAGTGGGACACAGCAGCACGACTTTTCTCCTCCCCTCATGTACGGTGAACCCAGCATGCTGGAAGATCCTTTATCGGGCGGTAAACAATTTCGGAATTTTGAATTTTTTCTGTTGATCCTTGCACCAAGAGTATTCCGTATTATATCAAAGGTATTCTTGTTGACACGTAACTTTTTTTTTTTTCTTTTTTTTTTTTTTTTTTTTTTAATTAATTATACAGCAAATAAAGGAATACAGCAAGTAAAGGAACAACAAATGCAACAACTAATAACAAAAAATAATAAATACAGAAATATTGAATAAAATAAATCACGCAACTTTTGGCACATTTACGTTGAATGGGCTGGTAAAATTATAAGTTGACACATTAGATAAAGTATTAAACGATTACTTTAAACTAACTTGAAGGGGGGCTAGGACACTATAGATAGGGTAATAGAGGTTCCCACTTTTTGTTTGGAATTGTGTTTCTATAGGTCTCGATGTCTTTAATATGCTTTAAATGTTTCAGAAATCCACTAAGTTTAGGAATATGTTGTTTTTGTTTGCAAAGCCATATATAATGTTTGGCACATAGACAACAAAAATTGATTTGAAGCTTAAATTTAGAAATGTCCGGCCTCAGACCCAGAGCAGTAATCAAAGGTAAGGTTTGATCTTTTGGAAAGATTTGAGAAGATTGTAACCAACACTTAAAGTTATGCCAGAAGTCGCCAGATATCGAACATTGCCAAAAAAGATGAATTAGTTTTTCTTTTTCAGCCTGGCAAAAGGTACATTTATCGTTGTCCACTAGTCCAATCTTCTTTAGAAAGTCATTAGTGGATAGTCGGCGGTGTAGAAATTTAAAATGAAAAACTGTAAGTTTTGAGCTTTTAGTACAGTAAAAAGGTAATTGGAAAGCTGCTCCCCAATCAATATCATTATCCGTTATAGTTATAACATCCTCTAGCCATTTTTGTTGGCTTACGTTTGGTGTTTCGCTCTTTTTTTCGACAAGGTTTTTGTATGCTAAGCTACAAGATTTTTCGGTGGATAAAAATTTCGTCAAAAAAGTATCCGCACCCTCGGTTGAGTTTCTTGTGCAATCGGGAAAGAGCTTTTGCAGACTTTTTAACGCAGATATTATTCCAAAGTAAGATAGAGGGCGGGCATTGAGGTTATACTTCTCTTGAAAGGCTTTAAGCGAAAGGAATTTAAAGGAGTCGTCCATAAGGTGTTTAACCTTTGTTATACCTTTCTGAAACCACTCTCTAAAGAACACTGGTCTGTTTCCCATTCGTATGAGAGAATTATACCAAAGAGGATGTGAAAGAAAATCCTCTTTATATGCTATCTCTGACTCAAAAATAATTTCCGACCAAGCTTCAAGGGTTTCACTAACAAAGGGGTCTAAAACCGAAGTCAAAGTTTTGATATCTCTCCTATCTAAGTTACCAGTAAGTAATGCTTCCCCTCCACATTTTTGGAGTTCTAAATCAAAAAAAACCTTCCATGCTCCGTGGTTTCCTTTGTTAAGATATTTTTTTATCCAAGTAGATTTTAGCGCCTTATTGAAAGAGACGATATCGATCATTCTCAGTCCCCCTTCTGAATAGTCGTTTATCATTATATTTCTTTTTATTTTATCTCGTTTGTCGTTCCATAGGAAGTTGAAAAACATAGAATTTATCTCTTTAATTACTGCATGGTTGGTTTGAAGAGACGAACATATATAGACTAACTGTGAGGCTACTAAGCTTTTTAATACTGTTATTTTTCCTAAGAAGCCAAGCCTGCGAAGTTTCCAAGATCCCAGTATCCCTTTAACTTTTTCCAGCTTGTCCTTATAATTCATCTCAGTGCCCGCATCTGGTATTGTTGAGAACCACACACCAAGGGCTTTTACCTTTTTTTTTTGGCCATTTAAAATCTCTTTCGGGACAAAGTTGAAAGTTGTTGTCAGCGTTTGAACCTATCCACAGCGCTTCCGTTTTTTTACTGTTGAGTCTGAGGCCAGACATTATGCTAAAGGACTCTAAATTCGTTAAAGCTGCTAGAAGAGATTCTACGGAACCGTTTAAAATCAGAGTTGTATCATCGGCATATTGGCTCAGTTTGATTTCATTATTGTTTACTTTTAGTCCCTTTATTTCTTTGTTGTTACGTATGGAATCTGCTAAAATTTCTGCTGAAAGAATAAATAAATATGGCGAGAGAGGGCAGCCTTGCCTGACTCCTCGGGTGGGCGCAAAAAGATTGCTTGCCCACCCGTTATTTAATATACAGCTTTCGATGTTGCAATAAAAAGTCTGGACCCATTTTTGAAATGAAGGACCAAAACCAAAATAGCTAAGCGTTCGTTGGATGAAAGGCCACTCTAGGGTGTCAAATGCTTTTTCAAAGTCGAGAAAAAGGAGTAAACCTGGAATATTTTCTGACGCTGCATATGTAATAACGCTATCGAT
The DNA here is from genome assembly GCA_022457155.1 of Cladopsammia gracilis. Classification (NCBI taxonomy): domain Eukaryota; kingdom Metazoa; phylum Cnidaria; class Anthozoa; order Scleractinia; family Dendrophylliidae; genus Cladopsammia; species Cladopsammia gracilis. The sequence goes on from JAJGOT010000589.1 coordinate 262,444, forward strand.
TAAGCGGATGTTTTCACCGATAAATCTGCCTTTTATAAAACCCGATTGATCATTAGAAATAAGATTTGGGAGGACGGTTTTAACGCGATTTGCTATGGCTTTTGCTGCCAATTTGTAATCACAGTTTAAAAGCGTAATAGGGCGCCAATTCTTTATTAAGTTAAGGTCTGCATCTTTCTTAGGTATAAGCTTTATTATTCCTCGGCGTTGTGTCACTGAAAGCTCTGAGGCTTCGTAGGAGTAATTTAAAGCGGTTGTCAATAAATCTGCCAAGTCATTCCAAAAAACCTTATAGAATTCTGACGGGAGGCCATCTGTTCCAGGAGTTTTGTTGTTTGCCATGTTCTTCAGAGCTTGGAGACATTCTTCCCTATTCAATAATCCTTCGCAGATATTTTTTTCCTCAGTTGTAATGCCTTTCTTATTGTCCTGTGGGAAGAAAACGGTGTTTGCGAAATTGCAGGCATCAATTTTGGAAGTGTATAGGTTTTTATAGAAAGATTCGCATTCATTTAGTATTTCCTTATCGGTATAGACGGATTCATTATCATTTATGTTTAGCTGGGCTATTGTTCCTTGCTTACAATGCCTTTTTTCTAGATTGAGAAAATATTTGGTGTTTTTTTCACCTTCATTGTACCATTGTGATTTGGATCTCAAAATTGCTCCCTTTGTCCGGTATTCAATAATCTCCTCCAGTTCACGTCTCTTTAACTCTAGGTCTGCCCATAATTCTGTTTTAACATCATCTCCAATCTCCGCAATGCTGAGACGTTTCTCTATATCTGCTATTGAGTTTTCAATTTGCTCTTCTTTTTTGAGCATTTTTTTCTTTTTCTTAGCCCCATATTTCAAAGATTCTTCTCTCACTTTCAGTTTTACCATTTCCCATAATAAACTGGGAGACGTTAAAGCATCTGAAGCATATTCATCCTTGGTTTGTTGAATGGTCAGTTTTATTTGGTTTATGTATTCAATCTCGGTTAAAAAGGATGTGTTGAGTTTCCAAAAGCCTCTACCCCGATTGTTAGAGTGCAGCGAAATTTGTAAGGTAATCATTGAATGGTCCGTTTTATATCCAGGTGCTATATCCGCGCAAACAGTATTACACATAGTGCTTTGGCTTATAAGAAAAAAGTCAAGCCTACATTGAATTTCAGGTTTTTTTTGTCGCCATGTGTATCTATGACTATCTGGATTCATGGCTCTCCATGCGTCAATTAGATCTAAGTGCTCACAGGATTCACATACAGTATCTCGCGCTTTTTTATGAGTTCTGGCAAGGCCACCCTTCTTGTCTTTTTCGACGTCAAGAACCAAATTAAAATCGCCGCCGATTATTAGCTCCTCGCAATTAAATCTATTCAGCTGTTCAAAAACATTAATGAAAAAATTTGGATTATCATTGTTTGGGGCATATATGTTAACTAACGTAAAGCATTTTCCATTCGTGGATAAATCGCATATTAGAAAACGTCCCTCGGGATCAGCATAGGTTTCTGTGATTTGGAAATTAAAATTATTGTTGAATAGTATGGCAACACCTGCTTGTTTGCTTGAGCAACAACTAAATAAAGCTTCATAGCCCCACTCTGCCCGTCAATCATGAATATTGTCTTCAGTACAATGCACTTCTTGGATGAAATATACCGACATTTTTTTGGATCTCAGCCAATTGAACGATTCTCGTCTTTTGGTCTTGTCTCCTAGTCCCCGAACATTTACAGAGGCTATTTTAAAATCCATAAGTTAAGTTATAAAGAAGATGCCCATACGTAAATAGAATGCCAACAGAAAAAAAGGTGTTAAAAAGTTATGAACTTTACACAAAAAACTCACGAAATGACATGCATAACAGAATGAATCAAAACATTCGCAGAAATTGAGACTAACAAAAAAACAAACATAAAAATTTATCGAAGCGGTGGATTGAGAGGTACGCCGCATTTCTTATTGTAGACGTAGCTAGTTTCGCCATCAAATTAAACGCCCGCCTAAAATGATATATATATAAACTTATTATATATTATGTATATAGTGTATTATAAGTAGTGTAAGCCATCGATTGAATTTGTGCAGTCTAGACTGATTTGAAAGATAAAAGCAGACCTAATCTCCATTACGTATAGACAAAACGAATTTCATCTCCGTTTCACATTCAAGAAATAATAAATTCTTTGCCTGCAGGCCAAAGTTTACCCTTGACATACAACTTATCTGGTTGGGAGGCGCTAAAATTAGCAGGGATTCCATTACTTCTCGCTCTTTTCAATGTTTCCACTTGAGGTCTTCGTTTCTCGATTATTTCGGCTGGCAAGTCCTTGAACATTTGGAAGTTAGTTTCTTTAAGCCGTTGTCCTAAAGATAGAATGCGTTCACAGTCCTTGTATCGTAAGAAGCGGGCCAAGATCGGACGTGGTGCGCCATTCTTACTTTTGCCGATTCGGTGAACGCGCTGTATTTCTACGGTTCTTGCGTCCGCATAGCCGAGATCTCGTTCTAGAAAATTCCTCAATAGCTCTTCAGTATCCTCTTGTTGAACGGCTGATGTCGTCTCTTCCACAATATTTGTAAACTTGATATTCTCGCGTCGCGAGTAGGCTTCCATGTAGAGGTTTTTCATGTGTAGCTCCTCAGATTTGTTCTTCTGATCTGCTAATTTCACTTTTAATTCTGCCGTTTCAATTTCATAAGCCGTTTGTTTCATTTTAAGTTCCTCCAGCGCCTGTTCGTGATTATTGAGACTTTCTTTCATTCCACGTATGTCTTCTTTGGCTGATGAATAAAAAGCTTCGAGATGTTCCGTTCTTTGTTCAAGACTTTTTAGTGAATCTTCAATCTTTTTTAAAGATCCTTCGATGCCATCCAATTTCTCAAGTTTACGTAAGATTGTTTGTAATTTAGTGGCAACGTCTCCTGACATTTCTGACATGAAGACTTCGTCTTCGAATTCCCCGGCTTCTTCTTCTTGCTCCACGTGCTTTAGTTCGTCTTCTTCGGATTGTTCAGATAACGTGAGATTTTTTACCTTCTTGGCGTCCGGGGACGCCGAAAATTCGCTAGGAGATACCGGCGATCTATCTTTCCTTTTTGTGAAATATTTCTCGATGGCTTTTGCCATTAAAATTTCTTAAAATTTCAAGAAAAAAGGCGGACGGATAATGATCGCTTGCTACGCCATTGCTACTCGTCACCAGTCCTGAATCTGTTGACACGTAACTGCTGTCGAAAGTACACTTGTGATATAGCAGGATCATTATAGTGTATATTGAACCATGATTCAGCGGGACGAGGAATATTCCATGTATAGGGGCAAATGCGTTGTCGTCCTAATCGTCGATTCCTTCTTCGTATCCTGACCGCAATATTTAGCATTGCCTGGCAATTGTGCATCCATCTCATATATAATATGAAAAATGCAGCCATTTTGTTGCTGCTGAATTGTGATGTTCTGAAGAGGTATCACAAAAGTGACACAGAAGGCTTGAAATTGATTTCAATCCATTTTTATTGCCTTTGTTTACATTCAAGTGTCTTCTAATGCGACCTCAGTCACGCATGATAAATTTTCAGATTTCCAGTTGCACTTTCAAATTTTTGTGCAATTGAGCCTTGATAGAAAATTTACCACGACTCAAATGCGACCCGGCCCTTACAGCTGGAAAATTTTTTTCTTTGCACCCTGATTTCACTTATTTATGTTTATGTACGTTTGGTCTGAAAAACCCTGATTGGGAGATTCAATAAAGTTTAAATCAACTGATTATTAATTATCACAGAATTTACCGAAAGCAACATATCCACTGCCCGCAGTTAGCAGGTTAGCTAGTCGAGGCGAGCAGTGGTTACACGTATGTATTACATATACAGATAGATCACCATAAAGACTAGAGAAAAAGAGTAGTTAAATAAACTCAATTTAATTAAGTTTACAGTCATAGACATTGCAAATATAAGAAGCCGAGTTTTCAGGAAAAATGAAATTAAATTAAAGATTAGCATGCGCGCTTCTATTGTGACAACCGAGCAGTGGTGTCCATTATTAACACTAAGAGCTCCAAAATCCCTTGTATCATGGATCTCCTTAGACCCATTATCCTTTTCACCCTCAAGCATAATTTCAACCTAACAGCAGTTCACTTTGAGCACCTTCAGAATGGTGTTGCTGACTCCCTTTTTCGTTTCCAGATGGAGCATTTCAGGGAACTGACACCAGAAGCCTCGCCTACTCACTAACCCATCCTGGATTATCTGATTCATATCTAACCAACAGTCTCCGCCTATCTATGGGGTTCCATGGCAACTTCCACAAAAAAAACCTACATATCGGGAGAAAAACAATTTACCCTTTTCTGCCTTAAATATGGCCTAATTACACCTGCCACCCCGTTGCTCCCAACTAAGGAGGTTACAGTACAGCCCAAAAATAATGCATGCGCAAGAACTTATTTTTGCATCCGCAAAACCACAACTTCTTGCGGCTACTTGCAGGACACTTGCGCTAGAGTTCTCCAAGCCGCGAGCATTTCTTTGCAGTTTGAAGCTTAAAACCGCAAGCACTTCTTTGCGCTTAGATATCTGGACCGCAAGAACTTCTTTGCAGTAGCAACATTAACAAGACACAATATGCTGCTTTTAGTGCTTGACCTACGCTTGTCGAGTCGTTATTGGACATTTTGCAAAAAATAACAGCAAGATCAAATGGTTCATTTGTAATCTAAAACCTGAATCGAAACCTTGAATAAAACTAATACTGCATTGAAAACCTAAGTCTTTAGAGAGTAAAGAAAATCAATTCGTTTTCGCCAGAGAGAAAGAGAGAGAAACAACAGCTGTAAATAGTCTGCCGTCCGTCGCTTGACCTTGCTGCCAGTGTCTGGCTTCATAGCTCAATTGGTAGAGCATCGCACCGGTAACGCGGAGGTCACGGGTTCAAATCCCGTTGAAGCCCTGAATTTTTTTCAGGCTTCTTTGCAATTGCTTAAATTGCAAACAAAACTGCGAGGATCATTTCTTCACTTTACATTTTGACAATGATGCGCCAAGTATTTCTCATTTTAAACTTTAGTGTAAGCAAATTTTCATTTTAGTAAACAAAGAAGCGGGCACCAATTTGTCGGCCGCATTGATTTGCATTAAATATCTTGGATTCTACAAGGCGTATAAAGTTACAATTGAAACAGTAAAATATTCAGCCTTTGAAGGCACAATTTGTGAAAAAGTTCACTCGAATTGTCTCGGAACTCTAGACCATTTGACCGTTTTTTTTTCCGGCACGATTCTAGACTTTTATGTCTGGTGTCATGATGCTTTCTTTCAAATTCTTATCACAGGCATGAGTATCAAATTTCGCTTGTGTGCGTTTTCAATTTCACCGACGAATAAATTCATCACGTGAATGATTGTGAATAACGTGAATCGATTCTTCACTGGAGCAGTTTCTTTTGTTTACCTTGATTTTTGCACAGGCGGATTTTTGTTTTTGACTGTAGTGCGACCAGGCCCTTATTTGCGGAATAACAAGAAAGATGGTGGGAATATGATTCTTATGTTTATTGGTGTCAGTGCTATCGCACTTGTTCCAGCATCAGAGACGGTGGAAAATTCATGAGGAAATGGATAGCGTACCATTGCATTTCTGGCCAATAGAAATATTCGCGGCAAATGCAAATTATATCACCCCTGACGTGCCCTTCTCGGTTGTTTGAACACTGGCGAAATGTTATTGGCCAAAATTAATTGCCAACTCACTTAAGTTACCTGGATTGGTGGCTCAAATTTAATGAGAATTGTATTGAAATTTGCCGACTTGCTTAACTTTAAGCGAGTTGGCAAGCAACTGTTTTCACGAGATTTCCGACTGTCACTCACTCACTCAGTGACTTGAAAAATCACTCGTAAAAACATGGCCACTGTTAAAGATATAAATATTTTCGGGAAACTTGTTGAGTAAGTTTTAACCTGTTGAATGAAACTTAAGTCTTGAATAAAACGTGTATCGATAATCGAATATGAAAGCGAAGATGGCTAAGGAGCAGGAAAAGAACCATGACTATATTCATGAGGTGTTTGTAAAGAATGCATATTTACAACAGTGGCAGATCCAGGGAGTCTGGACCCCCCTATCAGACCTGTGTCTCCCATGTGGTTCATAAACATAGTTATACATAGTTATTTCATAGTTGTTTCACTTCCACCAATTGACTGATTGTCAAGTTTTTGACTTAACGCTTTACGACTCTCAGGAATGCCGGAAATAGCGTTTTGAAGGGTAAAATCGGAAAAACATTCCGGGGAACATGCACCCGGACCCCCCCTTTCAGAAATTCCTGGATATGCCCCTACAAAGTTCATAACGTGACTAGTCTGCGCCGTTCGAACGGCTGACAATTTTTCTTGAACAGATAGCTTGAGCCGTTTGAACAGCTTACGATTTTTTTTTAACGGATAGCTCGAGCCGTTCGAACAGCCAATTATTTTTTTTAACTGATCGGCTCAAGTTTAGTTTTGTACCCTGAAGAAGGCAGCATTGCCGAAACATCGGTATAACCATCATATGAACAGCATCGTAATTTAACACTTTTTTCACTTTATTCATTATTATTTAGTATCTACGCTGCGCAGGGAATTTCAATCTTTATCACTCAAACTCTAACGGTTCGAACGGCTGATGAACGACTTACAAAGTCCCGAAAGTGTAACTCCGATGGACACAATCGAGTGCTTCATGTATAAACTTCTCGCTGCTGGACACTATCTCAGCCTCGGTGATTTTATTTATAATTAATTCTTAAAGTATATATATGTGTAAATAGTCTCTTTTTATTTTTACTCTTTTATTGTATCTTAGATATTTCATTATACACACGACCCCACAAGCTAGTGAAGCTTCAAACTTTTATCGTGTTTAAATAAAGGTTTTTGTTGTTTTGTTGTTGCTGGACCCAGTAACTTTTTCTCTGATCATCGACACGAACGCTATAGACTTCTTGCGGCTGGAGCGCTGTATCTTCTTCTTCGATGATCAACATGAGTGCTACATCTAATGTATAAACTTCATGCTGCTGGACCCGGTAACTTTTTCCCCGATCATCGACACAAACGCTATCAAACTCTTGTGGCTGGAGCCTGTAACTTCTCCGATCTTCAACACGCTTGCAATAAATAAACTTCTTGCGGCTGGACCAGGTAACTTCTTGCAGGTTCTTGCAGCTTAGGTACTTAACTTCTTGCTGCTAGAATTTCAACTTCTTGCGTTTGAAATGTTCTTGAGGCATTTGGCATTTTCGCTTCTTGTGACAGCTTGCGCATTCTTGTACTGTACATTGATCTATTTCATATCCAATTTAGCTGAATATGTTAAGTTCCACACTATTAAATTTTACCTAGCAGCAATACACAATTTACATGTAGAGTTCAACTGCAACCTCCACTTTACATCCATGCCTTGCCTCCAAAACACCCTCCGTGGGATCAAAGGTACCCTGGGCATGTCCAGATGGAACCATCAGCCCATTACTCTTTTTATCCTTGAAAAAATTTTCAAACTGCTTGCCCCCAGTCATTCGCTTGACATCGATACCGTTATACTTTAGGCTGCCTTTACCTTAGCTTTCTTCGGCTTTTTGAGGTGAAGTGAACTCACATGTAAGTGTATGACAGGCTGTGTCCCTGATTACTTGATATCTAAATTTATTAAGCGTGAAAATATTAGTAACCGTTCAACTAGAAATTCTCAACAATTAAACATTCCTTTATTTAGATTTGCTTCTGGCCAGAGGACATTTTATTATCGCACTGTTAACATTTGGAACTCATTGGACTGGACCCTATTTTAAAATTTAGTATATCTGTCTCGGTTTTTAAGAAAGTTTTAAAGCGCAAGCTTCTTAAGGAATTTTTAGAATCTTAACTTAATTCAATTTATATTTGTAAATACGATTTATATTTATGATCATAATGTAATTAGTTATTTTTCGATTATTCTTGTTAGTTAGTTTTAATTATCTTTGAAAAGCCCATTTGGGGAAAGGTAATAAAGTATGTATGTATGTAATGGTCCGTTTGACCACAACGTACACCTCACCCGTGAGGATATTACCTTCTTCCCTAACATCACAATTCCGCAACACATCAACGTCTGTATCAAGAAGTCTAAGAGACTCGTTCCGGCAAACGTCACTCCACCATCACCAGATCACAGTCTACTGTGTGTGCAGTGACTGCAATAAGAGAATTTATTCTACAAACACTGGATTCCACCCCGCAAAGTCCCTTGTACAAGTTTAACGATGGTACCTTTCTCTTGTGGTGTACCCTTGCCTCCAACTTACACGCCCTGCTTGATTTGTGTGGCCTCTAGCAGCTCTCTATATGAATTACTGTCTTTCCAGAACTTCTGCATCCATTTAACAGAGAGATGGAGAGTAATACAAGACTGGAAGAAAGAAAAGGTAAAAGAATAATCATTTGGTGCAATTTCTGCTTTAGTATACTCAGTTTGAAGACAAGGCGCTAAAAAAGTCATGAATACATTTTAGCAAGTACGCAAGCCCAGTTTATATTTTCTAGCTAACTTGTGTTTTCAATGTTTTTTCTCCTTTCAATTCTTCAGACACAAAGCAACTACGAGTATCAATCGCAGAGAAGGAGAGGAAATTCGTTCAAGACTGCTACAATAGATGTCATGGAAAAAATTGGGCAGAAGTTGTGAAGTTTGCGAGGGCATGCATTGTAGATGTTGACCTGCCTCCACATGCAACAAATCTCTATCTTGATCGATCCTATGAAAGGCTTCAAACAAGAATGAGCAGAATTGTAAAGGAAGCTTTGCAGCAACTATCCACAGCCCCCCGTAGTATCGACAAGTCAAGCGGCTGATCCTCCACTGCTTATAGCAAATCAAATGCGATATGCAAAGAAACAAACGCCGCAGAACAGGAAACGAGACGCAGTGAAGAGAAAGCTTCACAATGAATTTGCTTATGACTCAAGCAGTGACGAAGATGATGATATGGCGGGAAAGAAAAAAGGAAAGTCCGTCGCAGAGCAGGCACAAGAAGCTCACAAAAAAATGTGTGAGAAGGCCATGAAAACTATGGACAGTGTTAACGTACTTATGGCGAATGTAAACAATTATCTGAAGCAAAGCCAAAAGTAGCAATTTTACTAAACGACATGTTGAAGGGGATTGAAAGTTTTGTTTTTGAAGGGGAGGGGCTTTCGAGTTTTGTTTTCAGGTGCTGTATCGCACATCATATATTAGCCTAGCTCATAAAAACCTTCCATTTTCTGGAAGAAAAACAAACATTTAACCAGGCGGCTTTGCAATATATGCTTCATATATTTTTAAATGACTTACACGTGAATTGTAAAGACCTGTAAATCAAGCGTGAAAAGTCCATGGAAAAGCTATACAAATTTAGATCCAAAATTCAGTTCATTAAAAAGTATTCATGATATGATGTCTGATATTTGATTTTCAGAATGTTTTGGAGACTTGGGTTCAACTGACAAAATTTTACTAGCTAAAAACTTTGCCTAAAGAATATATTTTGCCAATCGAGGACATTGTTTCCCTCTCAGTACTCGAATAAATCGGGGTGCAGTTGCAACAACTTGAAACAAAATAATTTCTCCTGGTTCGCAAAACATTTACTCTTAGTTTTAGCCTTTTTGTCTTCCGAAGAAAATCTTGTTTTCTTTCTTTTGGGGGTTTGTAAAATGTGTGAATCTATCGCACCTTGAATTTTTCTTTCAGCTTGGCTCATTAGCATATAAAAATCTAATTAGCATCTAAAACATGGATTATACGAAATCGTTCTATTAGCCATGGTCATACTATAGACTTTTGCCCGAGGGAGACTTGACTTGTTGACATTTACCCTAGGGAGCTGAATTTTTCAAGTGTGACCGATTTTTCCCTAGGTAATTTACCTGGGGGGGGGGGGAATTTTATCATCAAGAGCTTGGATATGTCACGAACAATAAAGTTTCCCTTGACAGCTACGCCAAAGCGAGAGCAAGGGCAAATTCAAATCCCAAGGTAGCTAACCAACAGATGCTTGTCGGCGAATGCATTGATGACAGAACCAGAAATATGTGATCCTGTGAAACTAATTTTGTTATTTTAAAAAGAAGTGCATCTTGTCCAAAGTAAATTTTGCCGCCTTTCCGTGCAAAGACGATGTCTCAGTTCAGAGCAAGATTGTAAGTGTTTTGAATTCATGATTTTTAAGTTCACTTCAGGTTTGGTTGCATTTTAGATTTGATTTCTAACTGATCGATTGATTTTGTTCCAGAAACAGCTGTTATCCTGATGAGCCGGATCTGATTTATTACAATGGATATTTATTCAACTCTTGCCACGAGACAAGTCAACCAAGAGATCGCTCTTTTCCATTACCTGGGCCAAGCCAAGCTTCAGAAAACTTCAGTGCTTACCCGCGCAAAATGTCTTCACAACTGTGGTCACACTACGCACCAACCGTCTCCAGCCAAGATTCATTGCCACCTTCGTTTCAGTCTGAAATAAACAAGCGGTGGTCAAATAGTGAAACCAAGACTCTTATCTTGTGCTATATAGATTATACTGATGCTTTGAAAAAAGCACAACATCCACAATCCAAAAAAACTGGGAAGTGCTCCATGCAAAATTTCTCGAAATGTGTGCTGACTATACAATTGAGAGCGAGAAGTCCTTGGTGCAGATGAAATAAAATATAGTCAAACACTGCTTGAAACTCGAAAATATTCTTTCCACTAAGTGTTTAAAGCATGCGAATGCAGTAGATTCTCAAACCAGAACTGTGGCCTTGGAAGAACCGATGCTTTACGGTTGGGTCGACGTTGTTGTTGCCAAATAACAAACGACATGGCAAAGACACTGTCATTCAGAGGGCGCACGTGAACGATCTGCTCAATTTGCTGCCTGTGCCAATCTGCAGAAACTACCAGAAGCCTTTCGACTGACCATCATGCAGGGCACAGATCTCCTAAGCTGGACCATGAAAGAAATGCTCGAGGCATTTTTTAAGTAACTAGAACTCAGAGAAGATCATGACCACGTGGTAACCGTGGGTGCTGGATCGCAGGACAACCCAATAAGAGGAGCGGCAGCAAATACTATGCTGCACACAAGACAGGAGATGGAGAACTGCCTTTTGTCTAGGCAAGCAAGCACATAAGAACTGTACTAAAGTCGTTAATGTAAACAAACGTAAGGAAATTTTATAAGTTTGCTAGGTGTTTTAAGTGCCTGAAAAAAGACATCGAGTGAGAGATTGTAAATCTTTTGAACTTTGTAATTATTGTGCCAGAAATCACCACGTATCTTTGTGTGATACCCCCAAGTAGGCCACAAAATAATGCATTTGAAGCTAGACCATACATGAGTCCCAGTAGCTTCCATATGGGTACGGTTGGTCATGTAGCCTTACAAACAGCATGCGCCGCTGTTAGGGGGGAGGGAACACGGCAGAAGGTTAGAGTTTTGTTCAATGCAGGTAGTCATCGCCTCTTTTGCGACCGAAAGAGTGGCTCAGCATGCGCAGCTCAGTGTTGTCTGACAAGATTGACTCGGAATAAGTATGTTTGGCCAAACCTCAAGAGACATGAAGCTAATAGACGTTGTACGCCTGGAGGTGAAGTGCACTGGGGGGTCAGAAGGTTATTGAGATAGAAGCCTATGTAGTGCCTGAAATTTATTCAGAACAGTCACATAGAGATTGCAAAATATGAATCCTTAAAGGTCTGTGGTTTTCAGACGTGAGCAAGGGAAGGGAAGAAATGTTTATTGATGTATTGATTGGAGCGGATTACCTGTGGAACTTTCAGAAAGGGTGCACCATCAGGGGCAAACCAGACGAGCCTGTTGCCGTGGAAACGGAATTTGGATGGGTGTTGTCGGGCCCCATGAAAAGCCAGAACAGTGAGAGCGAAGTTCGTTCAGTGCAAGTCAATTTCATTGGAAGCTCAAACAAGGAATGCATAAATTTAGAAAGTGATGTCCATAAGCTCTGGGATCTGGAAATGCTAGGCATTAATGAGAATGAAGATGAAGTACACGAGGCATTTGTAAACAGTGTTTCGTTCACAGCGAACAGGTATTCTGTTAGGCTGCCTTGTTAGGAGGGGCATCTGGAACTCCCAAGCAACTACGCCACAAGTTTGCGCTGCCTCAAGACCCAGGTTGCTAGGTTACAAAAGGAACCGGAAGTTCTCATTAAGTATTGAAGATCAACTTAAAGCTGGGATAATAGAGAAGGTGGTCGAGCTGGAGAAGGCCCCAAAAGTTCATTACTTGCTGCAGCAAGCTGTGATTCGTAAGGAGCCAACAGCCACAAAGGTACCAGTTGTGTATGACGCATCTTCCAAGGAAGGTATCCGCATTTTCCAGAAACAAGAGGATTTGTCGGTCAGTGCACTTAAGCTTGTTGTTTAGTTTGGTCAGGACGTTTATCATAATGTCTGACTTCATCCACGCCTTGTCATTACTGAAATAATCAGCTCCACAAGGACGAGAGATATCCGGCAAATTTGCGAAACAGCGAGGTTTTTACTAATGCCAATTAGGATCAGCATTTCCTTTCCACCAGCAGCATTAACAAAAAACACTGCTGTGATTCTTTGCTTGGCATTTTTCCCACCTCTGCAGTGCTTGCCCCTTTCTGCTAAGGATTTCTCAGGTAGCGCTTTCCACATTGTACCAGCCTCATCCTGATTCCAAATGTCGGCTGGTTCAAAACCTCTTATCAATTCCTTAACCCGCTCTCTCCAGCTGTCGTTTTTAACCAGGCTTAACGTTTTCAAAAGATTCTGAATGGTATCATCTGTTTATCGATTATGCTCAACCATTTACACATAAGGCTACACGTTTAAGATATCCGTTTATCGATTTTGTTCAACCATATAACATTTTCAGCTTTCCGTTTAAAAGATTTCTACAACTGTTTAACGTTTTTCTCAATCCGTTTTTGGACTTTGCCCAACCGTTTAACACTTTTGGCTATCCATTTAAACGGAAATGGAATCTGTTTAAATGCTTGTATTAACCGTTTACTATTCATTTATTTTTGTCTGTTTAACGGAAAACCATTAGAGTCCGTTTTCGCTTTCCCGGTCACATGTAGCGAAAATATTCTAAATCCACTTAATGAGAGTACAAACCGTACAGACCATCAAACTGTTTGACCCCACACTTGAAGTATATAGCGAAAATATTGTAAGTCCCCTTAATGAGATGCAGATTATGGACTGTCAATGGACCGACTCTCTCTTTTACGGTCTGTACAAACCGTAATAACATCAAACTGTTTGACCCCACACTCAGAGTATATAGTACACGAGATGCAGTTTACAGACTGTCGACGGACCAACTGGTCACTACATGTACTACCATTTGTCAGACGGTACAAATCGTAATGTGGCTTTGACAGACTGTATCTGCATCTATATTAGACAACCCTTTGCACAAGCACTCGTAGAACGAGGGTTTATAAAAGTTGACAGAAGTGTTCGTTCAAAAAGTGTCTCCAGAAATGACATAAAAAACTAAAACCATTCTAGTCTAGTATTGTTCTGTTGTGTTCTACTGTGATGCATCTGTGTAATTCTCTGTAGGTAAAATGAGTTATTGTTCACCTTGCAAGCTCCACTACTATTATCAATTTTCATAGTCTTGCAGGTGTTGGCAGCAGTTGTCTTTTGTATCCTACTTAGTCCCTAGGGATTTTTTTATTAGAAATAAATTTTTCCCTCCAAACATTGCCAGTCTTCTCTCATGTTATGCAGTATACCAATAGTGTAATGATTTTTTTATTCTTTTTTTTTGGCTCACAGAGTAATAAAACATCTTTAAGATTCAAGGTATGTTTACTTGATCTCTGCATTCAAATAACAAGAATGTTAAACAAGAAACAGTTAATTGTTTCTTTGGTTTTCCATCAGTGTTTAATGGACATTACACAGAATGTTTAAATGAATTACCATTAAAGAGGAATTTGGTATTAACCAACGTGGGATTTCCTGAAAACATTAATGTTTTTTCCTGGGAATTGTTAAGTTCCCAATGATGGTAAATTTAAATAACAAGAATGTTAAAGAACAAGAAAAAGTATTGTTTCTTTGGTTTTCCATCTATGTTTAATGGGCATTTCACAAATGTTTAAATGAATTACCATAAGAGTAATTTGATACTATAACCATTTATATAGGTTAAATATTTTATTTATATTTTTATTGTAACAGGACCCCATTGATAACAGTGCTTTTTTTGCATCGATGGGTTATCGTGATAAAATATAAATAATCGTAATATATATACATAGCCCAAGCCTAACAGCGTCGCACTTTGAACAAGCTTAACTAAGGTGAAACTTAACTAAGGTGAAAGGTTGGAAGCACAAGAATTAAGAATGATGAATGGGCTATTTTCAATTTTAGCAATTCTCAAAAACAGTATTACGCGACCGTCTGCGCAGTACATTTTTATAGACCGTACAAAAGTTCACAAAAACAACTTTTCTCTGTCTAGAATAACTAGTACCACTAGTTTCCGAATAAAATACAGTTTATGTTTGTCAAAAATTGCCCGAAAAACTGATTTGAAAATCAAAAATTGCAAAACTACACAAACATATTTGCATAAGGCGATGCGAGTGAAGATAGAACTGTACTATAAAATCAGTCTTGTTTTGTTTACATAAAATCGCTTTTCAATCTATCTAATGAATGAACAAACACATAAAAATGGACAACACAATCTTCTTTCGAAAAAATTTATTCAAATCTCCATTAGTTTACGTTTAAAAGCAAAACGCGTACCATTTAAGCTTAATTAAGCTTATAGCTCATCGAGTTTAAGCTTTCTTCGATGAAATTCAAGAGATCAATACAACTGAATTTAAGCACGTTTTAAAATCAATTCTCCAAAATTAACAATAATTCTAATAAAAAAGTCACTCACAGATTGATATCAATATAAATTCTCACCGAAAACTGTAATCTGTTTTACCTTTAAGTTCCTCGCTTGCTTGGAAATTCAAATCTCCACTTCTGTTTGTCAGACCTCACTTGATAAAATGTGGTCTATTTTTTCAATGAAACTACGAAAACCCTGAAGTCTTGGGATATTTCTGTTTGTTATGCCAATCAGACACATGACTGAACCACAAAAACCACAAACCCGTTACGGCTTACAATTCATTCCTCTCGCATCTGATTGGTCTTTTCCAAACACAATCCTAACACAATAACCATCCCAAAATAATTCTGGAGTTCAAGGTTTTCATAGTTTCACTGTAAACCGTAGTTCACTGTAAACTGTCTCCCTGTGCCATAGAAATAAATTCAAAATGTTTAATCTAGTAGAAATCACACTTTTTTATGGCTATGTGTGACCCCAAATGGAGTTTTTCACCCACATGTTGGCGCCCAAGTTGCTTTTATAGAAGTGAAATATGTATCATCTGCCCCATCACTACCCTTTCTTGCACCTAAATATGGATGGTCGCATCATGTCACACTGTTCTACTGGACTGCCATATAACTGCCATCTAAATTCACAGGAAAAATTTCCAAAAAAAAACATCAATGGTGTAGTGAATGGGAAATTGCCAATTACCATGAAGAAAACCATTAATGAAAAATTGGGACAACTCCCATTAATGTTTTCTTTCTAACTTCACATTAATGTTTAACTAGAATCCGTTAATAGGCCGAAGGCCTGGCTGCGCAGCTCCATACTCATAGAACCTATCGCCGTCATTTTTCATGGTCATGGCTAGCGGAATGTTTCGCGGGCGCGTGTCCATCCGCCCGCCGTGGACGGGACCCGCCGTGTTGGAACAACATCCGGGATCTTGAAAGCAAGGCTTTGTTTTTCGCGCGGCCACACAGCCGTGAGCTCGGTAAACACTTTAGTTGTTTTGTTGTGTTTAACGGAGAATTAAAGTCGTTATTTTCCTGCATTTTTTCGCGGTTTGCTACTCAAGACAGGGATACTAATTAAGGAATACTCAGAAGCCTCTTTAGTGGAAAAAGACGAGCTTTCAGGGATAAAATCTTGCTTCGAGGAACTTCATGTATTACGTTTTTATCAATGCGGGAGATCTTTGTTTTCTACGGATTTCAGAAACCTCTAGTGTGAAACAACAGGATTTGGTACAGTGTAGAAGGCACTTTCAGAAATTCTTCATTGTAATGACTTCAAATAATGCCAATAGTAAAAAGGATGACAGACAGTAATTGAATATTGAAAATCAAATTTATTTGCTTGTATATATTTTGAAAATAATTTTTGTATGGCTGCTTTGTTTACTCTAAATATCATTGATGTGTTCAATTTCATAATATCTGATAAATTACAAGATATGTATTAGTGTATTTCTTATCTTTTCTTTGTTCACACAGTGGAAACCAAAGGAGGATTTTTCAGGTACATGTATCCCATGATGCCCTGTACGTAATTATAGATTCAGCAGTGTCAAATTCTCTTCGAGAGCGAACACACGCGGTCAAAAATACAGATCTTTGAAATCCATTTTTTCGAATTCATCATGACTGAAGGTAAGCAAAAAATGCTTTTTGTTTTAATTTGTGATATGTTGGTTTATGCATTAAAAAATTTATTCTTTTTTTTAGTCTATGCATGAGTTATCTGCTTGTTTCTTTGTTGTGGTTGAACCATTGACCTATTTTTGTTTCGTTTGATTTCAATATTGGGTACATTAGCATGTAATTACACCTGATATTGCCCAGGGATTAACTCTTAAACAAAATAAAAAATCCCCTTAAGTCCCCACATCTTACAGTAATTTTTGCCCATTGAATGTTGGTCAAATTTGGCGCCAAAACATTAAAGGAATTCACTCAGATTCTTCGCGCTGGTTTTCATTAGTCAATAGAAATATCGTATTTAGGGCAATTTCAGCTTCAATTTAGATTTGTCGTCAAATCAAACAATCAGTTTTCTTTTTCCTTCCTCTTAGGGTTTGGACAGTTTCTTTTGCATTGCTTGCATTGTATTTGTATGTTCTGTTCTAACCAGTATATTGTTTGTATTGTAAAGGTTCATGGTGTTTCGAAAGACACTAGAAGGATGCCACCAAATGCGGAGTTGTGCAGGCATCACAGATGTAGGAAGAGGAGATAACAGAGAGAGAGGAAACAATCCTGTGGGACATGGCTCTACAGGGAGCAACTACAGCTGAGTCGTTATTAAATACAGTGTATTTTTATAACGGCAAGTTGTTCTCTCTATGGGCCGGTGAACATAGGTTGATTTGCTGGAGTAATATTGTTGTTGAGGGAAACAAGATAGTTTTTGATGAGTTTAGAGGCAAAACGTACAAAGGCAACTTAAAAGATTTGAAAAATAAGCCACACTATATTAACACATTTGTCACATGAACGGGTAAGCCACAGCCCTTATATGGACGGCCGTTACCACCAAAAATACAAGGTTGTCAAATGGCATAGAGAAAGTAAACATGATATAAGTGTCAATTACAAAAGGGCATAGCTAATTAAGAAATGGAACAGCCAAAATACGAACTGTTAAGCTCCCCTCAGTGAAATAGATTACTCTTGAAATAAATGGCTTAGCCAGGTATCAAACGGTGTAGTTGCCGATGGTAAATTGGAACATGTAATTGTTAAACAGTGAAGTCTAAATGCGAATAGCATAGCTGTTATTTGTTAACAAGTCATTATTTTCCAAATGGTTTCCATATTTAGATAGCCAGCTCTATAAGCTTTAATTTGATATTAAGTGTAAAGGTACACGGTAACCTTAATGGGAAGAGCTTCCATGAATCTACTCTCATCTCGCTCTCATCACCTTGTAAAGTTGCCTTATATTGAGCTGCACATTTTGTCATATCAAGCAGTTTGGCATCATGCATATGTTGATCTGCTTCTGCACTTCAAAACAATTGGGCTGTTGGCTTCAGAGTCATGTAGCCAGTTAAAAACTCCTTTTGTCTGGCAGTAATTTCCTGCTGCCCTTCCTTTCTAGGGTCAAACTCCTTCCATGCCTCTGTGATTATCCCCTTTGCATCCTCACATGCTGATCACTTGTCTCTTGTAATTTGAAACTCCATCATATGGAGGGGCATTCTGGACAAAAATGCAATTAGATCGTACCTCTATGCCATTGGATCGTACCTTCACTTGACCGTACCACCGAGGAAACAGCATGCCATTAGATCGAACTAATGTCAGTGCCTCAATTTCATGTTTATGTCTACACATGACGTACAATTACATGAAGCACTGTTAAGAATTTTAGCTGCACACAGAGGAGATATAGAGAAGTATTATTCATCAGATCCTGATGGACCAACTAAGTCAAAACTTGCGGAATGGCCTTATAGAAAGGACGACATCTGTTTTATGAACAGTGTTAAATGGGCTGGAGAATCCACGCACATTGACATCTTCATAGATCGATCCTTCATCTTCCTCAACTCCTCAACACAGGCAATGCCATCGACCACGTCAGACGATTTCAGGTAAGCTTACAAAAGGGACAGTGTCCCGCTGAAATATCAAATGACTGAAACCACAATCAGCTGTAATTATGTATAAAATCCATAATCCTTCCTCGTCGTATTTGAGACGGATTTTAACTGTGTACATACATACAGTCTTAGAAACTCCAAGTCAAATTGGTATAACTGAGTCTGCAAAAGGGAGCCTAAAACGCAGGGCAACTGTCCTGTGGAACAAGATCCCCTCAGAGATTAGACAGCAGCCAAATATGAATGATTTTAAATCAGTTAGGCCAGGACGTTGAATGAGCCAAGGTTGAAAGTAAATGGAATATATTGTAACATTAGTATAGTTGATCAATACAAGTGAATTTTTTATTTTAGGAGAGCATTTCCTGGCCTTTGCTCAAGGAACATGGTTCGCCCTACATGTACATCAGTGCGCGGACCTGGACCCCCACTGGTGCCATTGGCTGCAAAAAAGAAAACGCCCCTGACCAGTTAGGTGCCAATTCCATTTCAGCCTTTAAAGATGTAAAAGTCGCACTCGAGTCAAGATTGGCCCACACGGCCGGAGCTTAACCCGGTTTCTGTTAGCATGAAGCAACTAGGAATATTGCTACTCCCCCCTGGATGGGATGCTAGTCCATCGCAGGGTTACCCCCAGCATTTTATCGCCGGTACCCATTTATACACCTGGGTGGAGAGAGACAGTGCGGAGTAAAGTTTCTTGTCTAAGGAAACAACACGACGGCAGAGACCAGGCTTTGAACCACCAACCTTCAGGTTGGAAGTCCGACGCGCTAACCACTAGACCACCATGCCGCCCACCTTTAAAGATGTGGACAAAAAAATTTGTGTCCTTGGTAGGTGTGACGAAGATCGATCGCCTAACAGGGACAGAATGGAAGTGATAGTGCTGGCCTTGGAAAGGGAAACCTTGTATTTCCATCTAAACAAGAGGCTACAAGTAGCCTATACTCATGTACTTGTGTAAGGTTTTATGGTTTATTTTAAACGGATCATGCACCCCTCAACGAATTTTGCTTGACACACATTGCACCATCACTCAAGACATGTTGATTGAACTTAACATACTTTATTCAACGTGGATATACACTTAGCTTGACAGCTAGTTTACAGGTATTCCACCTAATAACTAATTAAAACCTAACAACTAAACAACACTAATATCACAATATATCAGGTAAAACCACGGATTAAATACTAATTGAAGCTTTGAATATTTAATTTATTGATTCCCGATCAAACCCACACTAGTCTAATACTTCCAAAACCGTGAATTATTCCCACCAACAGATGGCAAAATGTTTGACCCCTTCCCCTCCGCCCGTATTTTCTGGCCTGCTAGACCCCCCTCCCACTCGGATTTCCAAGTCCAGAGATCCCCACAAAACAA
The DNA here is from genome assembly GCA_022457155.1 of Cladopsammia gracilis. Taxonomy (NCBI): domain Eukaryota; kingdom Metazoa; phylum Cnidaria; class Anthozoa; order Scleractinia; family Dendrophylliidae; genus Cladopsammia; species Cladopsammia gracilis. The sequence goes on from JAJGOT010000589.1 coordinate 282,355, forward strand.
TATTTAAATTCAGCAACCTGCTTTATTATATCAAGTGTTTTCTAAAATTTCCAACTTTTCCTGCGTATATAGAATGCCATTCTTATCCGTAAAAATGAGTCGCTTGTTTTCATGAATCAAAAAATCTTGAAAGCAAACTTTATTTTAGAAAGCGCTGTTTCGCTTAATTACATTTACTAGCGTGCATTTACCGTGATTACTGGCTTCACGAAGAAAACATTCGAACAAGTTTGATCGCTTCTTCTAGTTATTTGATATTTCCTTCAAGGTTTAATGCATCAACTATTACACAGTACACTAGAAAGAGCGGAATAAAATTTTGGACCCTTGCATATATCAGGGAATGTGCCAAAAGAAGTGAAAGCAAGCTGAACAGAAAACAAAACGTATTTTGCAAAACGGTGCATCTAATTTTTTTGTCAAAAAAATTTTTTTTGGATACTTTTGCCCTGTCCATGACAATTTGTAGTTGGCAAGAACTCGGACGAGAGCTTTGTTGCAAGGCACATGTCGAAGAATTTCTCGCACAATTGCTTGACCGAATGTGGCCAAGTTTTCTAAATATTTCTCAAAAACCACTAATAACACAGAAACAGTCTATGAAATGACTTTTTGTTTCTTACAAAGTAAATGGACATTCAAAAATGTCATTTTCTATACTGTAGTTTTTCAGGAATGCTTGAAAATGATAAGAAAAGTCTGTCGCTTCACAATTCAAGTATGAATTTTGAAGGAAGATATGTCCTTACTTTGTGATAAATGGATGCTGATCCTCAAAGGAAGATTCCATTGCTTTCAGCTCTCTAACCACCACTTCAAAGGTATACAAATCTTCTAAAGGACTTTTTCTTAAAAGTGTGGAGTACAGAAGCGGACATATTTGTTTGAAATCTGATAGTCTTCTCTGAGTGACAAACTGGTTCTCTCTACTTCCCCTAAACCCAAACATGTGCACAAACAAAAAAAGAAATGGCAAGGTGAAAGCGACACCTTTACAATTTAAAAAACTGTTCCTGACAACAATCTCTCTTAATTTTATCTCGCCTGGGGCAGCAACTCCGAGTTTGAAGAGGAACTTTTGATAATCTTTTGAACATCATGAATCCTTTTATCATGAGACAAGATACATTCATGCAAAACTGTATTCCCTGAAAAGGTTTTGGCAATTGGGTTATACAGACTAGCACATGGAAACTTGCACGTGTCCCTTGCCTTTATCTTTAATGTTGGAAAGTCAACTGCTATCGATGCTGTACAAGATGTAGTCAATGTTTTATATGATAAGCAACTACTGCATGTACGATAAGCGACTACAGGTCGCAGTATCACTGCAACCTGTACTGATGTTCTTGTGCTAGGTAATTGAAATGATTCGAGATTTTGAGGACATCGCACTCTTCGATCTTTAGGTGCGGCTGCCATAGTTATGTCTGCTCCCGACATAAGGGTCACACTTATCAGGTATATGATGACAGCAATTATGTCCAATGTAAACACCAAAGTTAAAAGTGCGACCCACAACTTTATTGAATTAAATAACCCTGCATTACAAAATGCACTGTAAGGTTGTGAAATTTTTGCATCCAATGCCCATTTTTCTTCTTGCTTTGTTCTTGGTCCATTGATTGTTTTACGACTGCAAGCACAGATTGTCTACAATCTATACGTCCTTTGTTATCATTTCATTTTTTTTTTATTCGAGCTGTTTTTATATCGTTCTTTTGATTTTAAGATGAGTGTTTCTTGTATCAGTTGTTATTCTTCATTATGTAAAGCCATTTTCTACAAACCAAACGGTGATAAAATGATTTCAAATTGACCAAGCCAGGCAGCGTCTGTCACCTGTTGCAGAGCCGGATGTGCTAACTTCAGATATTTCCTTAAATGCATAGGTAATTGCGTAGAAGTATTCGATGAACCTATCTATATTTCCGCATGAAATATGAACTAAAAGAAAAATTACCTATATAAGACTCAGTACGCTTTGTGATACCAACCTCTTCATTCCCATGGCCGTGGGGGAGGGGGGGAATCAACAATTCTCCGACCAGAGGTCCAAACCCTTACCTTTTTATAGACCGTTTTTGACAGAAAAGGTAACCCTTTCGTATACCTGGTCGACTTACACCCGACTTACATCCCTGATACATGTTGCAATGACAAAGGAAAATCAAAAGAAGCGGTTTTGGCTAACATTTGAGCAACGTTATCTTTTCCAAAGTCATTTGTTTTCTGCAAATTATAACATTTTCATTAATTTTTAGAGAGTGACTGGGACTATAGGAAAATAATAAATTATGCAGCAATAAAAATTTTCCGAATTCCCCATTAAATTTGACGTGATACTCTGTAAATTGAAGACTAAGGAAGGCAAGATGGGAGTTCTCAATTAAGTGAATTCTCATGCCATTATCTGAAAATTGCAATTTAGGGCCTGGATGGTTATACGACCCCAAAAGACACAGTGTTCCATCCAAAATGGTTTTGTTTTGTAGTGCACAGTTAAGAGATAAAATAATAGAGGATACTGAATGAAGCTAGAAAAAATCATGAAAACCCCATATCATACGAGGATGAACGGTGTTCCGCACGTTGCGCATCACTTCAAGGCCCCGTCCACACATATCTGGATATTTTTGAATCCGCAACTTTTTTGTTGCAAATTGGCCTTCTGTTCACACAAATTTGGCTTACAAATCCACAACTTTTTGAATCCGCTTTCCCAAGTGGAAATTTTGGAATACGCTACCAGTACGTCATTGTGTGGACGGTTGAATGCGGATATTTTTTAATACACTGACGTAACAGTATCTAATCCAGTCTTTAACCGCGCGAATATTCAACATGGCCGACTGAATTGTCATCACTTCACTTCTACTTGGACTTGTTTCAAGTCTAATAACATGTTTACAGCTAAACTTGGCGAAATTTGTGCCTGCTCTGTTGACAACATTTAAAGAGGAGCCCTCAGTACTAGAGCAAATCGGGATACGTGTGGACAGGAATATTTTCCAATCCGCAACAAAAATAGTTGCAGATTAAAAACTATCCAGATTTGTGTTGATGGGGGCTAAGCCACGCTCCCAGATTGTCTGCAAGCCTGTACGAACATGACTTATGACAAGATGTCCTTGACAGGGTTTCATGCCAGCCTTTTGTTCCACATATCTGGAAAGAGAACCTACTTCGAGAAATATTTCGTCTCATGCTCAAGTGGATCGATTAGCAGCTGCAACCAACAAGAGAAACACAAGCACTGCAAGCTATGTGCAAAGCATTCAATACTCCATTCCACTGTTATTGACACTTTCAGCAAAGTCATGCTTCATGTGCAGTATCTTACAGTGGCAGTCAATTCTATCCTTGCAAACTGAAACACGGTGAGATGGGTTCTAACGAGAGAGCTCATCTTCATTGTCTTGTATGCATCAAGACCATAACAAACCGGTCAGATTTCGACAAGCACGGTCCGCCTAAAGGTACATCACCAAACAGAAATGGTGAATCTGGAGAAGTCGATCAACATGAACAACAGGAGGAACATACAGATGTTCAACATGATGGCCAGCCTTCATTACTGGATGAAGATAACAATGAGCTTCAAGGTGAAACACGGCACTCCACTGATGACCAGGCAAGCGATTGAGAAGAAAGGGAGGACAACGATGAAGGAGCTCCGGAGATAGAAGACAAGTCAAGGAGAGGCGAACACGTAAAGAAGGTGTGCCCTGTCTGAAGCAAGAGTGTGCACCCAAAAAGCCTTGCCAGGCATTGTCGTGAAATCCACAAGACAGAGCTAGTGAATGTAGCGACCTGTGTTCACGCAGTGCATGGTCTCTTTCTGATCTAAAATAGCTTTTTGAGGTGGTGGATTTCCTATCCATGTTAAGAAAGTAATGGGTGGCGAAAACGTGGGCATCCAATGCGAATTAACGGAGTAGATAGATAGATAGATAGATAGATAGATAGATAGAAACTTTATTTTCGTGTCAGGAAAAAAACTAGCCGAGGGGCAAGCCCTCTACTAATAGGGGACACCTACAGTGAGTGCATGGATTTTATGCTGGGGGGGGGGCATGGAAAAGGGACTTAAAAACATCAGAAAGTAGGCATCTGGAGAAAGTTGGAAAAAATCCCATTTTCCCTAACGATATTGGGTTGTTGTCGGACACTATACAAGATCTATCAAAGTCAGGCCAATACCGACTGCTTACTGATAACAGGATTAAGGAATGTATCGAGCCAAAAGCTCAAGCGGATAAGAAATCTATGTAACTGTAACTGTAAATCTTTATTTAAACACTGTAAAAGCATCAGCATCAGAGTGGAGCCGCTCTTCATCCAATGATAAAACTGAGGGAAGAAACACTTGCTGGAAAACCAGGATACGGACAATTGTCAAAGGAAAGGAAGCCAATACTGGAAAAGGAGTTGGAAATTCTGTGTGAAGTCGTAATGAAGGACAAATCGCATATTTCAGGTAGTCTGAAAAACCTAGACAAAGGCAATTTAACATTTCCTGGAGTTGAACTCCTTTCTTAAGGTCTGTGGACAGAGAAGTTCGCGAATACGCTACTGATTCTAACCTCCGAAAATATCCATCAAAGTTTCTTACCATGTGTCGGAATGCAGATATGGCAGACACCTTAGTGTTTCTATGCTGACATCCATATGGGCCTCAAATTCAGAAGAAAGCAAAAGAATGAGGAAGGTGGCACCTGCAGCAGTGTTCTCCTTTAAAGATCGCCACAATGATAAATTGTGTTACCAGACTGTATCTGAAGACCTGGAACAAATTCTAAAAAAAGATGTACTAGTGACATTGGTTCCAGAACAGTACAGAACATTTACTACAGAAGCAGACACACTCTCTCCTAGGTCGTCCTCTGTACATAACTAATGCAAATGGTGATTTCTTGTACACAGGTAAGAAATTTGTGTGTAATTTGAAATACTCGCTTTAGTTTAACCTGTTTATCACAAGCGCTGTGAGGTTGTGAGAACTGAAATAGCGGGGGTTGGTTTTTTCAGGACATTGAAAAAGTGAACAGCAATATGTAAGTCCATAGAGTGGTTTTCAGTTGGGGTCCAAACCAAAACCAAAGTGTTACTACTCTGATGAATCAGAGCACAGACAGTCAATGCCATGAGTCAATCAACAACAATGTTGAATTACCAAATTCCAAGTTTTTTCTAGAATGTGACACAATGGCAAATCTCTATCCTAAGTTGAACACCGTCCTTACAGATTCAGCTTTTGGACAGTTTGGCCACAAATTGAACTAGTTGGGATAACAGTGAAATAGATATAGTACTTCTCACTGACTTATTAATTTATTTTATTTATTTATTTACTTCATCACTGACTGACTTCACGTACGTCAAATTTTGCATCCCTTGTTTTATTGAAGCATACTTTGAATCTTCATGAGCAAAGAACAATGAAACAACATTATTGAATTCATTTTTTGCTTTTCAGAATAATTCTACGTGTGTATAAGAAAGTTAACTAAATTACTAGATAAAATTAATTTTTAATTTTTTTTAATAGATGCTGAATTTGAAGTTGTTATGACAAACAGACATATTCTGCCCAAATGCATTGCAATTGAAAAATGGGATGATCCTGGTGAGTAAACATTATATTGTAAATGTATTTCTTGTGCTTAAATATGAGCCCAGTTCAAACGATAATTTATCTTTTGTTTTTCTGTCATTACCATTGGTTAGGATAATAATATGGTAAAAAAAATCATGTATCTTAGAAATGAGGCCATTTATGAACTACAACATATGCATTAAATAACATTTTAGGTGGCACCTTCTACTGTAAATATAATAGCTAAAAGTCACATGTATTTAAAAATATGGTACAATAAAGTGAACTCTGAACCCTAATTAATTGGAGAACAATGTACCTGTTGTTCTTAAAAAAACATATTTGCAAAACAGACAAGTCTGTTTCCAAAAACCATGTGCTTCACAGTTTTACTGAAAAAGAAGCTTAAACAGTTTTTAATCCTTTCTTTAGGCCCAGCCCACTCTAACCCAATGCCATCATCAAAAGCTTCTTTTAAACATCCTGCTGGGATAGATGTGATGTTTCCCATCAAAAAAGGAAATCTGCATTGTTGCTGATTCAGGGAATCATGCAATTCGTTATATTGATGGGAGTACAAAACATCGAAGGCCCTAGGCCTGTTGGTACTCTGGCAACCCACCCTGTGGTAGCAAATTGGAAACCCGAGGGACCAGCTGTAACTGCAACTGTAACTGTAACTGGTAAGGTGTGCTATTTACAACATTAAGCTCACATTATTCTCACACAACCAAGCGCGTGTAGACCTTTTCATATTCAACTGAGCGTGCCATTTCTTGTTAAACTTGTTACAGGGCTTTCAAACATAGAAGTTAAACGATTTATCAGGAAAAAGGCAAGCTGACATCGAAGAAAGGTGGCTCAATTCAAGGAGAGAAGCCCTCTGAACCTTCTACAAGCACAACAGGCAAATCGCATCAGTTCCATTTCAGAGGCCTTCAGCTGACCAAAAGCCCTGGGAAGAAAAGAAATTTGGATGGATGCCTCATCCAGCAAGTCAGAGAGCAGAATTCATGAACGATTGCCTTTAGTCATGTCACTTGGCGCAAAAAAATGGCTCAATCTATAGAGTGGACAAAAGCACCAAAGTTGGTATAAAGGTAGTCAATATTGGAGGCGGTGCCCAGATGTACCTCTTCACAGTGACGGATAGCAGAGCATTGAAGTTTTTAAAAATCATCGGTGATGGGCTCCCTGTGGTGAGAACTAAGAAAAACCTTTTTCTCTGGCTTCTATTTCATAAAATCAATAGAAAATCTTTAAGGGTAGGTAAAACTATGTGTTCTTTGTTGAATAGCATTATTTCATATTGACGTCATGGTTGCAGCGCGCAGGACATGATGGGATTGAAATGCGGACAAACAAGAAAGCACTTTCATGTGTTTTGTCTTGTTTTCCTGTGCAATAGTGTTTTGTTGCATTCCTTTTTGCCATTCTTCAAAAATAACTAACATCGAGAAGCAAGTGAAGCGAAGCGAAGCAGTTGAATCAAAATGTTTGTCCGCATTTCGATCCCATGATGCTTTGTGATAGCCTATTTTTATCATTCGGGAAAAATGCTATTCCTGAAAAGAAAACTGAAATTCAATAAAATAAAGCGAAATAAAAAATAACAAAGTTTAAGTCTCGTACCCAGTCCCCAAGCGGTCATCCAACATGGCGCCGATCAGTCAATTGCTACATGCAATGTAAGTACAAAAGAAAATTGTTGATTTTGAACACAATATTATCAAATTTGGATTTTACTGAGCTAAAACTTAGCCTTAAAGAGTTAACAGTTGGATATGTGCTGTTGTAAAGCTCTTTTTTGGCTCAATTTGCAGCGAATAACGATTGTTTCTTTCGTTCATTTTCAGAGGTGCTCTAAATACGAAGCCACGGATTCTAGGCTAAAATGAATTTGAATTGGGAATCATGCATTATTTGCCAGCAGCAGACAAAAGAAAGTTAATGATGTCCGCAAAATTCCCCTTCTCAAACTCATTAATAATTCATGACGTTATAAACCAACCAGAGCGCCCCATTCGGGTCAGGTGGGTTTGTTTGAAACTCAATGAAACACCAGTTGAAAATCACTAGTGTTTCATCACGTTTTCATCACTAGTGATAAAATTGTTCTTAATCTGCATATTCATAGATTACTCAAACGCAGCTTAACATGAATCATTAATTTTTCATAAACAATGGCCAGGAAAAATATTTCAAATTACAAACTGACCCTGAGCTGAAGTCATTTGAAATTAAAGTTTACAGTGCATTTCTTAAAGTCACCGAAACAGACTGGCATAGTATCCACATTCGGAGAAACGTTTTAGCTTGCTGTTGAGGTACAGGTTACGCGCAAGCAAACAGTGCGCAGTTTTTCGCTTGATTTTGGCAACCTGGCACATATCGGACAATAAACGGTTAAGCGTATTAATACCTACAGGTGATTTTGTACACTTCTCTCAACGCAAAGTTCCTCTTCCTCGATAGTTCTCGGGGAGCGAAATCTTCCTTCGGCCATGGCAAGAGCGATATGTAAATCACTACTTGTCGACAATACTCTTGGAATGCAAATTTGGCACAACGCGAAACTATTGGATAGTTAAAAAGAAAAGCTTACAAATACAATGAATGCCGACTGAATACAACGGATCATACATTCAATGGAATTTTAAAGAAAAATAAAAAATGTAACACTACGTACTGATTTAGTATTGTTTCATTAGAGAAGTCATTTCAAAAATTCGTGCGTCGGGTTTCATCATAGGTTCCAAACACCTCGAAACAATAAAAGCACTCGGCTTTCATACGTTTCTCGGTGTTTGGAACCTATGATGAAACCCTCGCACTCATTTTTGAAATATTACTTCAACATTCGACCCAAAAGTCTATAGGACCATCTTGAACAATATAGTGGCATTCAAAGATTTGGACTCCTTATAATATTCATTAATAATTCATAAGGTTTCTGTCCAATCTCTGCGCAGGATTAAGTTCACGTGAACATACTTGTATACCCGATAATAATCCCAAGTAGTTGAAAGCACGGGGAGGGTTTGAATAGTCAGCAGGGAAATGTTGGGGTTGATGAATTAATACAATAAATGACCTTAATTAGTATTCTGTATATATACAGAATACTAATAGATCTATTAGTATTCTGTATATACAGAATACTAATAGATCTATTAGTATTCTGTATAAACAGAATACTAATAGATTTTTCTGTATGAACGATACAGAACCGACTCGTTTTTGGCTACTTTATTTTTACGAGTATTCTGCCACTCTTCAAATATTTTAACACTCCATTTAGTGCTGTTCCTAGTATTACGAGGAACAGTTTCTTTCAACCAAGATTCCTCCTCTTTAGGACTTTTTGGTTTCCTAAACGGACGAGCCATGCTTGTTACTACTCCTCTGGCTGAGCAGCTATACCGAAGTGAATATTCAAATTTGTCTCGATTTTTCGCCCACAAAACACTATTGTTTAAAAAAGAAAAGGTTATTCAGGAACAGAGTGTTACATAACCTTATCCACGTTGGTGTTGTTTAAAAAAACAAAAGCTTGATCATTAACAGTGTGTTACATAACCAAATCCACGTTGGTGTTGTTTAAAAAAGAAAAAGCTTGTTCATTAACAGTGTGTTACCTAACCAAATCCACGTTGGTGTTGTTTAAAAAAGAAAAAGCTTGTTCATTAACAGTGTGTTACATAACCTTATCCACGTCGGTTTTCAGAAACAATAGAAAATGTTTGCATAACAATGGAGTGTAAAATATCATAAGTACTTTACAATATTCGTGGCAATGTTGTATCGGATTCACAATCTCTCGCCTTCGGCTCGAGATTGTAAATCCGATACAACATCGCCACTCATATTGTAAATAGTACCTGTAGGTCGAAATTCAGTTCGATCTCGACAATGTCTCATCACGCACTCTAGAAGAAAATAACGCAAAATGGCACCAGACTTGCCGTCTTAAGTTTAGCACCTCAAAGCTCAAAAGAGCAGAAGAGAGAGCAAATAAACGGGAAAATTCAGAGAAAACAGAGCCAGTGCTACTTACTCCTGAAGTTAACAAAAGAACCCGACAATCTCCTGGCGATGAAAAGTGTATCATCTGTGATAAGCCCGGAGGAGTGTTGCATAAGTTTTCGACACACGAAGCCAACAGGAATTTTAAGACGAATTGCCACCAAATTGCATGAATTTGATCTGACTGCCAGAATGGCTGCTGGTGACTTGGTCGCAATCAATGCATTGTACCATATGAAATGTCTGACAGAGCTGAGGAACAAGGAGCAGTCAGAAGAGAGAAAAGAGAAAAGTAGAGGTGTGTGGGAAGCGGAAATGGACGAGAGAATAAATGAGACGAGAGCATTTGTAGAGCTAAAAGAGTATATCACAGATGCGGTAAAAAACAGCACCAATTTCTATGTACTGTCCGAACTTCACAGCCTGTTTTAAAGTCGCCTGAAAGAGTTAGGCATACAGAAGTCAATTAACCGATTTAGGTTGAAAAATCGATTACTCGAGGAACAGGCCCAGGAACAGAACGATGGAAAGAACACAATCATTGCATTTCATGCCGGTCTAAAAGGCATATTAAAAGATGTATTAAAGGAAAGAGACTTTTCTGATGATACTTTAGCTTTAGCGAAAGCAGCAAAGATCGTCCGTCAAGACATGTTCTCGCACACAGGATTTTCTTTCTCTGGTCCATTCACACCCGAATGTCAAGAAAAATCAATCCCTGCAAGTCTCAAGACCTTGATTTCTATGATTTTGACTGGTGTAAATCTCAAAGAGCAAGGACCCGAGTCACAGCCTTGTTTAACTATATGTCAGACGATTTTGTTTAACTCTAAGAAACGATCATACAGTTTCGAGCAACACACCCTAGCACGTGAGCTGCCATTACCGCTTCACATTGGTTTCAGCCTCCATTCGTCAACGAGGTGCAAAACACTGATTTCTAAACTCAATCAGCTCCATCTCATTACAGAGTTATGGAAATGCAGGAATGGCTAGCCACAGCTATGTCCCAGCGTTTCGAGTCTGAGATGTTAAGGGGACAAAGGCTTCCAGTTGGTATCATCGTCTCACTCCCCCACCCCACCCATAATAGAGTAAGTTTTGAATGATCCTTCCTTTTCAGGCATTTTGTTTGCATAACCCAATCAAATTGTAATATCTCAACCACCACCAACCCAAATCCCCCACCCCTTCCACATGTATTATGATCAAATATTTTTATTGAAACATGACTTGTGAACATCTGTCTTTATTTTACAATGGGGGTACAGATCTTTCAAAATGTACAATGAAATGCAACACCAAGTATTTTGTAGAGTATAATGTTGTCAAAACTATGGTATAAAGTACCAACATTTAGGCAAAACAAAAAATACAACTGTGGTTCCAGTTTCACTGAAAACAAAATAGTCTTCAGTTGGTAGGTCGGCCCCAGCTCCATTTCCAGGTCAAACTTCTGGTCAAACTATTATGTAAGTTTCATCAAACTTTTAACTTTTTCAGAAATAGTACCACAGTTTATTTTTTGTTTGGCCTCACCTGAACTTATAAATGTGAGAAAACTTAAGTTGTCGACTGAAACAAAGCCTTTTGTGGACAAAAACTGAACAATAACTTGCAGTCAATTAATTTCAAACAATAAAAACAATGAACAACAAGCTTGATATAACTTTTTTTTCCGAAACCCAACAACTGCCAAATGGTACATGTTTCTTTTGACTAAACATGGTGATTGTTATTAACTTTTAGTGCTTGTCAATAACCTTAGACACAAGAGCTAGCATTAAATCCATCTGCTTATGTTGTTATTGCTGTTGGTTCAACATCATTTTCATAAACCTTTCTTCTTTATTCGACTCCACCTCCAACTGGACTCTCTTCATTTCCAGTTCCTCTTTATGCATTTCCCGAAGACGTTCATTCTTTTCTCTCAGATTAGCCACTGTTTCATTCCCACTTGCTCTTTTCTTCTTGGTTTTTCTGCCTCCACTTTCGTCGTCTTCTGCCTCCTTCCTTTTTTGTGTCTGACCAAGACTTTCCATTGCTTTGTTTCTCATATCTGCTGCATTTTCTCTATCTTGTTTCTTCTGATCATTAACTTCTCTTTGCTCTGATTCAGCTGCATCCTCTCTTTCAATTAAATCCTCCAGTGCTTTTTCCACATTTGTCATATCAGTTTCTATTCCGCTTGCTTTTTCTTCATTTTTCTTTTTTTTTCTCAGATCTCTGGAAAGATTGTTATAGCGGTCTCGTACTGCCCTCTTGTCAACTTTAAAATAGACTTCTTGGAGTTTGTTTAAGTTTTCAGCAACCTTTTCCCATTTTTTCCCCCGTGCAACTGTACTCCTCTTCGTACCAGCAAATACATTGACAGCAAATATTTCCCGACATAGAAGTTCATCTTTTTCATCCGTCCAAACCATTTGCTTCCTGAAAATTATTTTAAAATCCCGATTGAATATTGAATCAATAAATCAATCAATCATTGAATCAACAAGTAAGTTTAACATTAAAAATATTGGACTTTTAAAAATAAAATATGCACAATGAAAGCTCAATAGTTACGATCACTGCTAGAAAATACGTTTGAAATTTATACGTTTGCAGCAAACGCAAGCACAATCACTGAATTGTACTTGCAACTTGTGTTATTCTTTCTTTGCCCGATAGATAAAGTTGCTTAAAAGCGTCAATTCCTACGAGATTTCCTGAATACAGTACTTACGAGGATTTCATATTGCCTTTCTTCGGAATTGCGGGAACGCTCATGATTTTAAAAGCTCAGAGTCTGAAACACAAACACACATTGAATATTTTCATATTTTTTCCGTGATTCATGGCATTCATGGACTAAAACCATGAAAAATATCATCTTAATGAAAATTCTAGTCAGATTCTTGAAAAAAAGATGTAGATTTAACTTTTTTAAAGTCAAAAAAAGACAAATATACTCACGTCTTCGACAGGACGGGGAAATCACACAAATGGCGTCCTAGACGAGATCAGGACGGTGATGTGGTGAGCCCAAGTCACTAATGCGCATGCGCCCGTGTCAAATTGCTTCCGGTTCGCCGTCCTAGATCTTCCCGTCCCTGTATCTTAAGGTCCCTAATAAGACAACCATGACAGTGCCAGCGCGCCAGCTAAGCGAAGGAAGCAACACGCCACTAAAAGATGGTATCGCCAAAGAAAAGAAATGGGATGGAACATTCCTTGGAACTGCTCGACAAAGAAAATCTGAACTCAGAAGATAAAATCAACTGGTCGGCATTCCACTCAGCTGATCAGCCAATCACAAGAGATCCACTTGCGATATCAGCAATTCTACCTCTCTTTTACGAGAAGGCCGCGACTGCTGCAATGATCAAGCACGGGATGGATGTGCTTAAGAAGGCAATTAACTATCTCAACCCCACTCAGATTCCTATAATAGCCCTCAACCAACCCTTGTTTGCCCTAGCTAAGATGATCCCATGGAAATGGCCAGAGACCCATTGTGGCTACCATTTTAGCACTTCCGCTATTGTGCACTTCCGCTAGAACATTGTATTTCCGGTCACGTGTATGCCCGAGGGAATTGCACGTGGAAAGTAGAGCAGCCATGTTTTTGCATAGCAAACAGTTCTTCAACGTACAAGTTGTACAAGTAGTTTCTCAAGCAAAGGACACTGGCACATTGAAAACATCTGCCATGAATCCAGCAGTGTCAGGAAATGTACCACAGCAAGTGCAGGCACCATTAGCACCACAGGGATACCAACAGCGGTCAACCCAGGCATTATGGTCCCAGACCTCTGGCACACATCAAGCTGAATATCAAATGCAAATGCAAGAGCCCGTGTCAGTGACACCAGATAGCAGAGCAGAGATGGTACAAGCACTGCGTCAAGTTGTTTCTACCCCGAAGGTTGAGTACATGCATTTTGATGGAGATCCAATAAAGTACGTCTCATTTATGCATAACTTTGAGACCTGCCTAGAGAAAGATAATCCTGATAACTCCAGGAGGTTACAACTCTTAATTCAACATTGTTATGGCAAGGCGCGCGAAGCCATAGAAAGTTGTGTGAATCTGCCAATGGATGAGGGTCATCTTGTTGCTAAGAAAACTTTACGTCCCTTGAAGCAAGCGGATGGACCGGGCTTACTAGAGTTTGCCAGACATTTAGAGGTTGCTAATCGTACTTTCAGGCATGGGCCCAGAATACGTCAGCGACTTGAATCACACAAATACGTTGAAAGAACTAAACAAAAAGCTTCCATTGTTCATGAGGGTGAAGTGGATGGAATGCGCCGGAAGAATCATTGCGACTGAGTCAAGGCCAAAATTTGCAGATTTTCTGAAATTAGTGAAGGACAGAGCGATACTCGTTAACAATGAATTTGGAGAAGATCTTAACTCCAGCTCTCTGAGAGAGAAGGAAGGTATCAAGCGAAGGGAGGACCGCGGTCGATTTTCTCAAAGAGTCACGTCATTAACAACAGGTGTCCGTCCCCAGCAAAGAGATTCGCGTAGAATGAACTGGGAGAAGCTAGCCTGTGCAGTGTGCCCTGGCCAACACGGACTGTGGAGATGCGACAAGTTTAAGAATCTATCCTATCAAAACAAGAAGAAAGTTGTTCAAGAACGAGGCCTTTGCATCAAGTGTCTCCATGGTGGACATTATGCAAGAAACTGCCCTAAGTCCTATTTCAGGTGTCAGAAGGATGGCTGCAGCAGGGAACACAACACATTACTTCATCCCCCTCCAGGCAATGCCATTGTTGGAGATGGTAATCAGAATCTACCAAGTCAAACGAGATCAGAGCCTAACATGACCAGCATCACAAGTGTTGCACCAAGGGGTGAAGATGGAGTTACTGTAACTGCTGCAACTGGGGTCGGTGAGCGAGTTTGCCTCAGTGTTGTTCCTGTTAAGGTCATGGCAAAGGGAAGCAGCCAGTTACCAGTTGAAACATATGCCTTGTTGGACAGTGGTTCAGAAGTAACTCTTTGTCATGAACGCTTGCAAGAGAAACTTGGAGTGAGTGGTACTAAGTTGGATTTCACGTTATCAGGAATGACAGGATCAACCAAGGTGAAGAGTGAGTTGCTAGACATTGTGGTGATGTCATTGGATGAATCAGTGGCGGTAGAGTTGTCGAATGTCAGGACAGTGAACGAAATGCCAATCTCAAAGGACTGTATTGCCAAGAGAGGAGACCTTAGGAACTGGCCTCATTTGCGTGACATTGAACTGCGAGAAGTAGCAGATGGAGAAGTAATGTTATTGGTTGGCCTGAAAGAGAAACCAAGTTTGCTCCTACCTCTACAGTACAAGGCAGGAGGTGAAGAAGAACCAGTTGCAGTCAGGTATAGCCTAGGATGGACGGTGATAGGTCCTGTAGGTGGTGAAAAGGACATTCCTGATTGCTCAGCGAATTTTGTGCGTACTTTGGATAGCACGGTGGTTCAGGACGGTGTTCTAAACTTGCAAGATGAAGATCTGTGTGAATCTGTAAATCAAGGCTTTAGACAGTCAGATGTCAAAGATTTTATCGAAAGCATTCCTACAGAAGAACTGACAGTTGTAATGAATGGCCAGCTGAAGGAGGCCGATCCCATGTTGTACTGCGACAAAGAAATTGAATCTGAAGCCCGTGATGAAGAATTGCATGGGCAGTTAGAAAGGCTATGGAAAACAGACTTTGAGAACTCTGAAGTAGAGACTATGGTTTGCCCATCAGTAGAAGATAAGGGAGCTCTAGAAGTTATGGAGAGAACGATCACACAGGTAGATGGACACTACCAAGTTGCCTTGCCCTGGCGATGTGATCCACTATGCTTACCAAATAACCGAGTAGTTGCAGAATGAAGAGGCTTGCTACTGAAGAAGCGACTCCAGAGAGATGAAGGCTTGTATGAGATGTACAAGACCACGATGAATGAATACACTGAAAAGGGCCATGCAGAGAAGATTCCCAAAGAAGAACTGGAACCCAGGGACAGACCAGTGTGGTACCTTCCACACCATCCTGTAACACATCCTCTCAAACCTAACAAGGTGAGAGTCGTGTATGATTGCGCAGCTAAATATGGAGGTACATCTTTGAACCAACAATTATTACAGGGACCAGACCAGACCAATCATTTAGTTGGTGTTTTGAGCCGGTTCAGGCAGGAGACTGTTGGAGTGGTTGCAGATATTGAAGGCATGTTTCATCAGGTGTTGGTGGACCCCAAGGATTGTGATGCATTAAGATTTTTGTGGTGGCAGAATGGAGATATATCTGGAGAGATGGAAGAGTATCGAATGGTTAAACATTTGTTTGGAGCTACATCCTCGCCTAGTATTGCAAATTTCTGCTTGAGGAAAACAGCAGAGCTGCAGGGAGGAGAATTTGAAACAGAGACAATCGAAACAGTGAAGCGTAACATGTATGTGGATGATATGATGAAGTCGACAAGCACTACAGAGAAAGCAATCACCCTTGTAGGACAGCTCCGTGATTTACTTTCAAGGGGTGGTTTCCGTTTAACAAAGTGGTATAGCAATGACAGAGAGGTGCTGGCCATGATACCAGAATCTGAAAGAGCGAAATCGGTGGTCAATTTGGATTTGGAACGGCTTCCAACTGAAAGCGCTCTTGGACTAAAATGGAATATTGAAGACAAGTTTGTTTGGGAAGTCCTTGAGAAGATCCTGCAGGTGGTTAATCAGAAACCAGTATCTCGCAGAGGGATAGTATCAGCCGTTTATTCTGTCTTTGATCCGTTAGGATTCGTTGCCCCATATCATGAAAGCCAAGCTCCTGTTGCAGACCCTTAGCCGGAAGAGACTTAGCTGGGATGATCCGTTGGAAGAAACTGAAAGGGCTCAGTGGAGACGTTGGCTAGATGATCTTCCCAAGTTGCAGGGAATACAAGTAGACCGTTGCTTCAAGCCCAGAGAATTTAAGCCCGGTTTCCATATGATCGCTACGATCGCTACGATCGTTGCGATCGCTGCGATCGCTGAAAAAAATACTGCAGCGATCGCAGTGATTGATGGTTTCCATATGATCGCTGCGATCGCTGAGAAAGTGAATGAAGATCGAGGGGACCTGGGTCTGACAATATCGTTTCGCCTCATTCTTGAAATTCAACATAGCGGCTGTGAATTGTTTTTAAAATTTGTTGTAAAGACAGTCGTATCTTTGCACTTCTTCCATAAGAAGGGCCAAATTGCACCCTTTGAGTGAGCTTACGCAGTGCATCATGGTATTTTTGCCGTCGCTGCAATCGCTGCGATCGCTGGAGAGTGGTTTCCATATGATCGCTACGATCGCTACGATCGCTGAGATAGAATCACAGCGATCGCAGCGATCGTTGTCGCTGCGATCGCTACGATCGCTGGAGAGTGGTTTCCATATGATCGCTACGTAAGCCCGGTTTCCATATGATCGCTACGATCGCTGCGATCGCTGAAAAAAAAGTTCAGCGATCGTAGCGATCATATGGAAACCACTCTCCAGCGATCGTAGCGATCACAGCGATCGCAGCGACAACGATCGCTGCGATCGCTGTGATTCTATCTCAGCGATCGTAGCGATCATATGAAAACCACTCTCCAGCGATCGCAGCGACAGCAAAAATACCAAAATGCACTGCGTACACCCACTCAAAGGGTGCGATTTGGCCCTTTTTATGGAAGAAGTGCAAAGATACGACTGTCTTTATGTCAAATTTTAAAAACAATTCACAGCCGCTGTGTTGAATTTCAAGAATGAGGCGAAACGATAGTCAGACCCAGGTCCCCTCGATCTTCATTCACTTTCTCAGCGATCGTAGCGATTGCAGCGATCATATGGAAACCATCAATCGCTGCGATCGCTGAAATATTTTTTTCAGCGATCTCAAGCATGTTAAGGCATGGCTCAGAGCCTAATTTGCATAAAACCTGAAACGATCATAACTTTAAAGTGATTCACATGAACAGGCTCAAACTTAGCAGCAGGATAAAACTTGTTAACCTTGAACCATTGTTTACTTTAAATGTCGCATATTTGCATCACGTGACCTGTTTTGATTGTTTTCCTACACAAAAAGAAAATTGAAAATGGGGTGCCGAGATGGCATATAATGGATATAAATTGAACCGTTAATGTATTTGTATGCTTCTCCCCTATATGAATCTGGCCGGAATGGTTGACTATGATTTACAGTTAAAGGGTTATTTCGTAAAACAGGTCACGTGACATATTGTCCATTGCGGGCAGGGATAGTATTTATGCATTGAGGCAAATAATTGCTTATGATTTTCTCTTGGCTAAAGTTAACCATCCTTACCCCATTTGAAGTTTCCTTTTTGTCCAAATTATGACGTCATCAGACACGTGACCACAATAATCAAACCTTAAGTTATTTAAGGACGCTAAATCCAGTTTGTTGTATACTTTTGGTGACTCTTGGGGCTAAAATACATTACTTCCAAAGGAAAAAATAATTTACTTCGCGGGGGGGTCTTCACCAAGGGACGAGCCATGCCTTAACATGCTTGAGATCGCAGCGATCGCAGCGATCGTAGCGATCATATGGAAACCGGGCTTACGATCGCTGAACTTTTTTTCCAGCGATCGCAGCGATCGTAGCGATCGTAGCGATCGTAGCGATCATATGGAAACTGGGCTTTAGTGAAGTTAAAGAAACTCAGTTACACCTCTTCTCGGACGCTTCTCGTCAAGGATATTCAGCAGTTGCATACCTGCGTATTAAAGATGCTGACGACCGAATTCACTGTGCGTTCGTGATGGGAAAAGCAAGATTGGCTCCTGTGCGTGAAATTTCAATCTCAAGATTGGAACTGACAGCTGCAGTTATTTCTGTGAGGCTCTCTAAGATTATTCGAGAAGAATTGGACATGACAATACATCATATTCATTACTGGACTGACTCAACTTCAGTTTTGAAGTGCATTAATAATGAGTCGAAAAGATTCCACACATTTGAATCTAATCGTTTGACGGTGATACACAATGGATCAAAATCATCCGAGTGGCACTACGTAAACAGGGACTGTAATCCCGCTGATGACGGTTCAAAGGGACTGAAGATGGATGTGATGCTCAAGAATGATCGATGGTTGAAAGGTCCCAAGTTTTTGTGGGAGGATGAGAGCCACTGGCCAAGAATGATTGAAATTCCAGTCTTGGAAGATGATGATCCTGAAGTAAGAAGAGAAGCTCAGGTATAAACTTCATCGCTTCAGGGCGACATGTTGGATTCCTTGATTTCATACCATTCCTCTTGGTGGAAGTTAAAGGGTGCCGTTGCATGGTTGTTGCATTACAAGCAGTACCTTCGAATCAAAGCACAGTTGAGAAAGAAGAATATTGCAACTGCAAGTGAGTCTCAGGTTAGGTCCAACGAAATGTCCCTCATGAAGTGCAGCCATTTGTCAGTGACTGAGTTACAGCGAGTATCCTTTCCGGACACCGTTGAGATACTCTCATCAGTGGATCATTCTGGTGGTAAAAAGAAAGCCCTTCAGAAAGCTGGAACATCTATTAACAAATTGGATCCGCAACTAAAGGAAGGTCTGTTGAGGGTCGGCGGTCGACTAGGTAATGCCCAGCTTGTCTATGAAAGAAAGCATCCGGTCATTCTTCCTTACAAGCATCATGTGACTGATCTGATTATTAAGCAGTATCATGACAATCTGGGCCACATGGGTCAAGAAAGTGTGTTAACGTCTTTGAGAGAGACATTCTGGATAGTCAAAGGGCGGTCAGCGGTACGACGTGTGATAAGAACATGCATGAATTGTCAACGGAGGAATGCATGTACAGGAGAACAATTCATGGCCAGCTTGCCCGAGGACAGGCTAACCCCAAACAAGCCACCTTTCACAAACGTCGGCATTGATTATTTCGGACCTCTTGAAGTGAAGCAAGGCAGATCTCACGTGAAGAGGTACAGATGCCTCTTTACTTGTTTGACGACCCGTGCGATCCACATCGAAATAGCTCATTCGTTGGACACTGACTCTATGATCAATGCACTTAGAAGATTCATTAGTATTCGTGGGTATCCAGAGCAGATCAGAAGTGATAGAGGCACAAACTTCACAAAGGCCGACAAGGAGCTGAAGAACGCTGTAGAAGAATGGAATCAACAGAAGATTAACAACTTCTGCGCTCAGAAGAAGATTAAGTGGATTTTTAATCCACCAGCAGCGAGCCACATGGGCGGTGCATGGGAGCGGATGATATGTTCCGTGCGTCAGATCCTGCGAGCGATGTTAAAGGAGCAGCTAGTCTCGAATGAGGTCCTCTCAACGGTTATGGCAGAGGTGGTGAATATTCTCAATTCCAGACCCCTCTCTCGCAACAGTGACAGCCCTTTTGACGAGCAGCCGCTGACCCCTAATCATTTACTACATTTGCGTCCGTGTCCAAGTTTACCTCCAGGGGTGTTTGACAAGACGACCTCAGCAGCAGACGTGCTTGGAGGCAAGCACAGTATCTTGCCGATTTGTTCTGGCGTCGATGGACGAGAGAATACCTGCCCACTCTGTTAGAGAGAAAGAAGTGGAATGTGCAGAGAAAGAACTTACAAATTGGTGACCTGGTGCTGATAGCAGACGAAGCCTTTCCTAGAGGCAAGTGGCCCCTTGGTCAAGTCGTAGAGGTCATTGTGAGTCGCGATGGACTAGTGCGAACAGCGAAGGTAAAGACAAGCTCAACAGTGGCGACGCGCGCCAAGCGACAGTACAAAGGAAAACCTGTAATCACAGCCAATACCACCATACTGACACGCCCAGTCACCAAATTACGTTTGCTGGAGATGGAGGGAGTAGCGGATACAGATGGACCTGTTTGAGTTATACTGCAGAAACACAAGGAGCTGATTTAAATTCATGAACATTGACTTTGAACAGTGACTTTACAGTCATGAACTTGTGAACAGTTATTCTAGTTTATATTTCGTTTGTTGTGTTTCAGTCGTAGTCGGTAGCCTATATGTTTGTAAATGAGATTGCTGCGGTGCATTCTCATTTAGGGGTCGGTGTGGCTACCATTTTAGCACTTCCGCTATTGTGCACTTCCGCTAGAACATTGTATTTCCGGTCACGTGTATGCCCGAGGGAATTGCACGTGGAAAGTAGAGCAGCCACGTTTTTGCGTAGCAAACAGTTCTTCAACGTACAAGTTGTACAAGTAGTTTCTCAAGCAATTCCTTTTTGGTTTTCAATGAACCTGTGTTTCTAGCTTTATCTTCGAAGCTATTGTTTAGTTTACGGTGCGTTATTTATACCGAGTTCAAATTTTACGGAACTCACACCCATGGGGAAGACAAGTACGTCGTTATGTTTGGGGGATTACATTTAGAGATGGGCCTGTGGAATATGTTAGGGGATTTTCTGGAATCATCTGGCTGGACTGCAGCTTTTGTGGAGGCCGAGATTGCGTCGTCTGGCATCGCAGATTCATTTCTGAAGGCATCACACCTTACTCGAACAAGGTTAGTAGGATTGGCTTTTTCATTGTTGTTGCAGTTGTTTTTAACAGTTCTCAGGATTATATTGATTTTTCAAAGTAGAATTCGGCGATTTTTCCTTAATGACGTTTGCACAATACTTCTGAATACGCAGTGCAGATACGCAATATTATAGGATTATTCAAAGCTTCAGGAGGTAGATTCCGCTACGAAAATAGCACCAAAAAATAGCGATATGCTGTTTTCGGTGGAATCTACCTCCTGAAGCTTTGAATTGTCTTGAATCGTATGATATCTCATTCTCCTAATTGACGCAAAAGAGATATCATACGACTCTAATCTAAACTAAAATACATCCATAGGCATGCTCATTAAGTGACCCTATTGGCCCTGCACCAGCTAAAGCAGGAAGCATATAAGCGTGCTGTAGACGGCACTGACAGTCAGCTTTCCATAGATGCATGGGAGACTCAACTGCGCAACAGAAGTCCGACCTTCCTGTTCTGGGATATGGTACTAACGTATGAGACCCTCATCCTGATATTCGTCCGTGCACGTGCACACAGAGAAAAGAACTTCCCCCTCTTCGTGGAGGTATTGGAAGAACTTATCACACTCTTCTTCATCCTCGATCACATGAACTATGCACGCTGGGTTCCGATCCGCCTGAGGGACATGAAGTCTCTTCCTGAAGCAGTCAAGAGAGAATTTGTGATCGAGAAACACTGGGTGCTGTCCAAGATGAATAACACGTTTTCATCAATTCCAATAGACTAAGCACACGAACAAGAAAACAAGGGTGTCAAGTCCGTGGGTGGTGCTATTGGACTAATGGAGAATCCGGTTGCATTCAGGTATGAACGTGTATTAGTTTATCTTGTTTCAACGATAACAAAAAAGATGCTGTAAACATGCTGGCGGGGGCAATATTTTGTAACCTGTAAAATAATTGTTAAAGTGTGTATGACAGTGATTTTTTTATTTGCTTGATCGAATCTACATGATGTCCTGATAAGAAAATGGAAACAAATTTTTCGATATCGATTTTCCTTCTACCTGTTTTAGCCATCTAAACACGTGAAATTTCGCTTCCAGTGTGTTGCAAAACCACGCAAGAAGAAAGACTGGAAATTGTCCGCCGTGATGTCAATACGGGAATGCCAGTGTCGCGGTTTCTCTGTTCCTCTGTTTTTTGGTGCGTGTTGCTACAACCATAGACCATTGATAGAACCATGTTTCTTCCTGAGGGCGCACCAAAAAAATGGTTGGTCCAAATTCTTGAAATCTCACCTTTTGATTCAGATGCCAAAATTAATTAGCTTAACTTACCTGCATGTGATCCATTTCAAACTTTTCAATTTAACATCAACATTTTTGTACGAGTTCTCTTCCTTTTCTTTAAAAGTTTTCCCGTCCATCTTGAAAATTACCCAGAATACATCTCGAGGACAGATGGGTTGACCAAGATAGCCCTGGGAAAGACACGAGTTACCAGTATCTTCTGGGTAATTTCCAAGATGGCGAACGAAGCTGGGGATCAATGCAAAAATGGTACCTTTAGCAATCCTTTATTAATCATGGATTATGTTTGCCAGGCTAACTACAATGGAAGCCATACAGAATGTCATGTTGAATCAATGTACAAATCTTCTAGTACCAGGTAACTTTATAAGAAATATGGAATGCAATAATTTTAGTATGTGAAGTATTTAAAGGATTCTGGCTACATCCCAGGCTTTCATTGTCAGCTGGAATCCTCATTAAGCTCCATCAGATTACAAGATGATACTATTGCTGCTGCTATTCATTAACATAAACAGCTTCTATGTATATAATTTCCAAAGTAATTAGCTTTGCTACTACAAACAATTTTTTGTAAATCATTAGTCAGCTTAAAACCAAAAATTTAATATTCTGTTATTATCTTTTTTTTATTTCTTTGTCTCGCTTAGAAGTATGACTAAAATTTACTATTTTATGAATACTTTTTCGTTGATTCACTGTTTGTTCTCTTAGTCAATGTCACATACTCTGGACCAAAATAAGCTAAAATACTAACAGTCAACGTGGGATTTTTATAAATATCCCTAGACCCTGTGACCCCATGCCTCTGGAATTACTGCCATGCTTGGCATTGTAGCCTTTTTCTTAGGCATCAGCAAACTAGTTAGTGCATGTTCAGGTTGTTCCATTGACAATCCAGTGGTGACTCCAAGGCATGACAAGGTTAAGTAAGAAAAACCTCATCTAATCTTTAGTTGTTAAGAGCAAATGTTACCAACGGTTAAACATAAGCCGGCAACTGGCAAAAAATGGATTTCACTTATATTCTCAACTTAGGTAGGCCCTTATGTGAAACAAATCACCGCATACTCAGTTTGGCTAAAAATCGATAATAACTGAATACTGCCTGAAGGGACAATAACTGTCAAATCTTAGAGAATGACATAAAAAAGGTACATTGAAGGTGATTTTAGCGCTTTGTGTCCTTTAATTTACAAAGTGTAATTGATTTTACTTGACACACTTAACTTGTTTAAAAATATGTCACTCATTGCTGAATTTAAACATGAGCGAAGCAAAATAATTGGTCAAACATTTGGTATTTGAAAGATGAAGGGATGTTCTTTTGGATCAATGATCCAGCGCGATGCTTTCGAATTTCAAAGTTGCTTAAAATTCATTAATTCAACTGAGCACGGAGAATCGATCTTATCAGCATTATGTAAATATCTCGCAATAAGGTTTAATCCTTCCCCATTTACAAGTTAAGTATTTCAAATTTAAAACATAAAAATGCTTACTTCATGTAATTATATTGGTTTTGGTGGCATTCAATGATATCGGGCGTGTACTTCGACCCGGCCCTCACGAACCGGAAATTCCCTCTAGAGTTTAAAAAGAAACTTTTACAAGTTATACAGGGCGAAATGGAGGCCGTAAAATCTTTGGCCATCTCAGTGGACGTGCCAGCCCCCGAAAAAATCAGAAGCATCGAGTTATCTAAATTAATGAACCATTTCAAAGTGGCAGTTCAGGTCAGGTGCATGGCCAAAAAGATGAGTTTTCGGATACTGCAGCAGACTGAGATTGAGCTGTGTAATATAGTAGCGAAACATAAATTTAAGAAGAGGTTAACAAATAACCCTGAAAAGAAAACCATACTTTTTTTATTGCTTATAATAATACATCACCTAAAATACTAACGTTGCTTACAATACTAACATTACACAGGGTTCTTACAAAAAATTGCAACCTTTTTCAAGGACCCTCCAATGAATGTAATGTTACAGGTTAAATAAAAGAAATCATATGCACCTTCTAAATTAACAGGTTTTTAATGCCAGGAGTTTCTCCTCCATCTTCTTCTCTAGGTTCTTTAGTTCGAAAAGACTGGGGCGAGACAATGGCAGCGTAAAGACGTGCTTCTAAAACATCCGCCAAAATCAGACATAAGAGCGCTTTAATGGATGAATTTTTTTACAAATTCATTAGCAAACGAAAAACAAGAACTACCTCTTCGGACAATTCTAAGTCAACACCCTCGCCTGACGCTAACGAGAAAAAAAAGTGAACAAGACGATTCGCTCAAAGAGAGAGATGTGTGAGATGTGTTTCGCCATCAGCAGAAACTATAACATTTCATGTGGGACTGAAAGAGGTTCCTAACGCCAAAGCACCTGGAGTTCTTCATGCCATTGAAACTGTTATGGAAGAGAAAGATGAACACTGGAAAGAAAAGTTGATTTCTACTGGCACTGATGGTGCTTCAGTCATGATAGGCAGACACGGTGGTGTCGTGGCCTTGTTGCAAGCTTAAGTTCCACGTGTCATTGGAATCCACTGTATGGCTCATAAACTGGAACTAGCTTTTGCTGATACTGTTAAGTCAAGTGGCGTCATGAAAGAAGTCAAAGAAGTGCTTACATTACAGGTACTCTGCCAAGGCAGTAAGAGAACTGAAGGAGCTTGTAGATGCCATGGAAGTCAATGTGGGAAAGCCTACAAAGAGCAATTGACATGTTAGTTGGGAAGAATTACAAGGTGATAGTTGCACACTTTGATCATACAGCACAAGCCAATGATTCATCTGCTGAGATGCAAGAAAGAGCCAAAAATGTCTACAAAAAACTGACTAGCTACAGGTTTTTACAGTACTTGCATTTGTTGTGGGATCATCATCAGAGCTAAATTCACTCCAGGCGGAGGAACCCCTCCCTGGAATGATCCCACAGGTGTCTGTCTTTAGCCAATCTCGACCATACAGGTCCAAGCTGACTGGTGAAATCATCCCTCCCTCCATGTTGTGGGATATTGCTGTTGAAATATCCAAAGTCTCCCTTGTCTTCCAGAGAAATGAAGTTGCAGTATCAGATGTGAAATATGAACTGGACAGGGTTGACAGAACATGGCCAGACGTGGAGGCAAGCATTTGCAGTCGTTCCAAGAAAAAGTTGGTGATGGAGTAGTATTAAAGGATGTAAATCTCACGAGAGCAGAGAATGACACAGCCACATTTGCTAGAAACAGGGAAGATATCCTCAGTCAAGGAGATTTCTGCAGCAAAGGTTTGAGAATTTCTGCTCACGGCCAAGAACAATAGATGAGCTAGGACTGTATGGCGAGGAGGATATTGTGGTCCTTGCCAACCACTACAGAAGTGTGCAGAGAAATGACTTTGATATTAATGAGGCGAAAGACAAGTGGTTATCCCTGAAACTACATGCTTTGAATGCAATGTTCGCCATGAGATTATGTCGTTTCATTTTCCTCAAGAAGGATGGAAATCGCATAATAGTCTCCTGAAGATGACTATCTGTGAGTGGCGTAGTGCTTTATGATTTCGCCATTCTGAAATTTATCTGTTCGTGGTGGAGCCTGGACACGATTAGGGTTATCGATTTTCAACCATGAAATCGACAAGAAGTTTAATATATT
Source organism: Cladopsammia gracilis (assembly GCA_022457155.1). NCBI lineage: Eukaryota > Metazoa > Cnidaria > Anthozoa > Scleractinia > Dendrophylliidae > Cladopsammia > Cladopsammia gracilis. Next base: position 308,376 of record JAJGOT010000589.1, read on the forward strand.
TGTGGTGCGCAGAAATGGTCAAAATTATGTCAAGTATTATGCATTTCCAGCAAGATTTATATATCAATTTTTCACGTTGTATATATTCAGCAGAAGTTTTGTATTTAACAACAAGTCCTGTGTGGCTGAGGCAAGTTACATATATTCGACCCAAAGTTTGATATATTTAGCACAAGTTGTATGGAAATCACTTTTTACAGCAAAGTTTATTTTATATCCAAAACAAGTCTTATGTATCTAAAAAATGTTATAACTACAGGTGAGTTCCACACTGATGTATCCAGAATAGTGCTCGACAATAATGGAGCGGTTATAACAATGTATGATTACTCACAGTTGTTTCATATAGACTTTAATACAGTTCTGTTTCGTGGACCGATGTTGCGTCGGTCTACTCATCAGTTAAATTCTATATACACTGTAGCATAAAAGAGGTTTTATACATCAGTAATATGATCTAGACCGAAGCCGTTACAAAATTTAAACAAAAGTGACAACAGAGAGAGATACATATGATTGGTCCTGAAAAATACGAAATAGACAGTAATATGATGCTGACCAAAAACGTTAAAAAATTAAAAAATTAAAACTAGGGGTACAATACATATAATTGGTTCTAAATGATGCGGTATAAACGATCAAAGCAAACCCAAAGAACAATAGAAACCTATATAAGTGTGGGATACTTCTAAAGGATTCAATTAAATTTAAGGAGAAACTTTCGCTTGTGCCTACAAGTGGATACAAGTTCATTGCGTTTATTAAGCGTTGCCATGCCTGGTTTATATAAAATAAAGAATTTCTCGGTGTTGTCACTTTTGTTTAAATTTTGTAACGGCTTCGGTCTAGATCATATTACTGATGTATAAAACCTCTTTTATGCTACAGTGTATATAGAATTTAACTGATGAGTAGACCGACGCAACATCGGTCCACGAAACAGAACTGTATTAAAGTCTATATGAAACAACTGTGAGTAATCATACATTGTTATAACCGCTCCATTATTGTCGAGCACTATTCTGGATACATCAGTGTGGAACTCACCTGTAGTCATATCAAGCTCCTGAACTGTTGAGCACTGTACTACTGAACATCCAAACATGGAACGTGTATCGTTCAATTACTCAACCAAGAACATTCCTGTGGCACCGAAAAAAGAATACATCAGACAACTTATTGACAAGACCGAACTGTTTCTTCGCAGAATGAGATGGAAAGCGTTCCACTTTTTAAACCCAAACCAGCAATCAGGGAAGGAAAATTTCGGATTCAAAACAAAAAACAACCCACCAGTTATCGAAGAGTTAAAAGAATTCGAAGATGGCATGACGAAACTTATCCAAAAGGTTACATTCAAGCCTATCAAGTGTCAGTTCCAAAAAGATCTCAACGATGACATCAAATCTGTTAAAAGTGACAACCGTGTATTTGTCAAAGCCGATAAATCAACAAACTTCTACAAATTAGAAACCACAGCTTATAATCAGCTCCTGCATAACAACATCACCAAAACCTACAAAAAGGCCGATAAAAACCAGCTAAACAAAATTGATGAAATGGCTAAATCAATCACCGAGAAACTCGACATCGATGACCGCGTTGAAACGACTGCCACTAAAGAAGCTTTTATCACCTTAAAAGATCACAAGGACAATTTTCAAAATAAACCCACGTGCAGATTAATTAACCCGTCAAAACAGGAAATAGGCAAGATAAGCAAACAACTCCTTGATAACATCAACAAGAAACTACTGTACATAACAAAAGTGAACCAGTGGAAAAACACCTCCTCGGTACTAAATTGGTTCAAGCACTTGCCTAACAAGCAAAGGTATGCATTCATAGCCTTCGATGTGGTAGAATTTTACCCTTCAATATCTGAGAAACTACTCGAGCGTGCCCTTGACTTCGCAGCGAATTATGTGACCATCTCCGACGATGATCGTCACACAATCCTCCAGGCCAAACAATCCTTACTTTTCAACCACGGTGAACCTTGGCAGAAAATAAACAGCGACTCTCTGTTCGACGTTACCATGGGCAGCTATGACGGAGCAGAAACCTGTGAATTAGTCGGTACATACATCTTATCGCAGCTTAAAGAAATCAATTGCAGCATGAATATCGGGCTCTACAGGGATGACGGTTTAGCTGTCCTTGACGAACCCCCACAAAAAATTGAGAAAATCAAAAAAGAAATCTGCAAAGTGTTCGCCAACAACAACCTCCGCATCACCATTGAAGCCAACAAAAAAACCGTAAATTTCCTTGACGTCACTCTTGATTTAGCCACCGGAAAGTACAAACCGTACTCGAAGCCATCTACTACACCGCTCTATGGCCACAGCAAATCTAACCACCCCCCATGCATAATAAAGAATATCCTTAAGGCAATTAACAAGAGGCTCTCGGAAATCTCCTCAGATGAAGAAGCCTTCAATGAAGCAGCACCACCCTACCAAGAGGCACTCCGAAAAAGCGGCTATTCACATACCTTCCGATTCATACCACCGCAACAATCGCCAGAACCGACAAACACAGTAAAGAGAAAAAGGCAGAGAAACATTATATGGTTCAACCCACCATTCAGCAGAAACGTACAAACAAACATAGGAAAAGAATTTCTTAATTTGATCAAAAAACATTTCCCACCAAACCACAAATTAAGGAAAATTTTCAACAGAAATAATCTCAAACTCAGCTACAGTTGTTCCCTTAACATTAAGCATATCATTGATGGCCACAACAAAGCTATTCTAAAACGAAATGCAACTCCAGATGAGCGAAACCCTCCCAAAGCCTGCAACTGCAGAGACCTAAGCAAGTGCCCTCTTAACGGAGAATGCCTAGTAAAGGACGTAGTTTATCAAGCCACCGTCACTACCGCTGAACACTCAGAGACGTACGTCGGGCTTACCGCCACTGAGTTCAAGACGAGATGGCGTAACCATCAAGCATCTTTCAGGCACACAAGCAAAAGAAATGACACTGAACTAAGTAAACATCTTTGGGAGCTGAAAGATCAAAACAAAGACTTTACAATCTCCTGGAGAATCCTTGCCAAGGCCAAATCCTATAGTAACCTTACAAAACGGTGTAACCTTTGTAACACCGAGAAATTCTTTATTTTATATAAACCAGGCATGGCAACGCTTAATAAACGCAATGAACTTGTATCCACTTGTAGGCACAAGCGAAAGTTTCTCCTTAAATTTAATTGAATCCTTTAGAAATATCCCACACTTATATAGGTTTCTATTGTTCTTTGGGTTTGCTTTGATCGTTTATACCGCATCATTTAGAACCAATTATATGTATTGTACCCCTAGTTTTAATTTTTTAATTTTTTAACGTTTTTGGTCAGCATCATATTACTGTCTATTTCGTATTTTTCAGGACCAATCATATGTATCTCTCTCTGTTGTCACTTTTGTTTAAATTTTGTAACGGCTTCGGTCTAGATCATATTACTGATGTATAAAACCTCTTTTATGCTACAGTGTATATAGAATTTAACTGATGAGTAGACCGACGCAACATCGGTCCACGAAACAGAACTGTATTAAAGTCTATATGAAACAACTGTGAGTAATCATACATTGTTAAAAAATGTTATATATATATATACATGGAAGTAAATCACATATATCCCAAACAAGTTTTATATTATTTGGAATAAGTCTTCCATATAATCAATCAAGCATTTTTGTCTGCTACGGCGCGTCATAGGTACTCCCTATGAAGTTATTTTCGTTAAAGATACAAAGGCTACTACATGTTATGGGTGTAAGGGATGTGCACGGGCCTGCCCCGCATGACATTTTCTGGCATCATACAGTATTGTGAAAAAAATCATGCAATCGTATTTGGTTACTTCCCGACTTTACACCTTTATGCTTATTTAAATCAGCGTGAACTTTCGATCAAAAGTTGGCTGTGCTCGAAATTTCGCAGCGATAATTTGAAAATTCGAAGTAGAAGTAGAAAGAAGGCCTCTTTACAATCTGTTTACACAACGAAATTACAAACAACTCAGCTAAAATAACAAGTGTTTATTACATGTCCTGTAGATTAATTTTGTACTATTAATATTTTTAACTTACCTATGTACATTTAGGTAAGTATTTTGTCTTTATTTCTTATTGAAACTATTTCCATTCTACAATATTAACATCTCTGTCATTTCTTTCTAGCCATGACAACAAAACAGAAACGCAAAGAAAGTGACACTGGCTTCATTCACGATGTAACCTTGATGCAAAAATCAAAGAAAGAAAGAAATTACTACAACTTCACATTACAAACTTCACCTACTAAATACAAAAGAGTAGTTGGGTTTGACCATAAATCCCATCAGATTGCAAAACACATGCAAACCACAGGTAGTCCAACAAAGATACTTGGTGCAAGAAAGGAAAATGAACAACTGTTCGTTAATCAAGGAACAACAATTCTAGAGGCAATTTCATCTGACATAGACTTCCCCAGCCACAATCCAACAGCTCTCAATGACTGGAAGACAAATGATCAAGCATCAGACATAACACTAGACCAAATCAAAATTTTAACTAGAAACCAAGGAGTGAATGTAAAAGGTCTATAAACACTTGGAGAGTTGCCACCAAAAGAAGTAAAGAAAAGAAACGGAGAAATTGGCCATGTCAAAGAGGACTGTGTGATTGAAGATGGCAAAGGAACTTCAACTATACACATATGGGATGACCTTATAAAAACACTCAAGAATGGCAAAACCTACCATGTTAAAAACCTTAGCGTCAAAAATTACTCGGGTAACACATTGTTAGGCACTGTATCACCCATAAATGTAATAACAACCATAAATGTAATACTCACATAAATGTAATAAAAATCAACCATAAATGTAATAAGAATCAACCATAAATGTAATAAATGACTAACCATAAATGTAATGCATTTTTAACCATAAATGTAATAATCTGACTCACCATAAATGTAATACGTTTTAACCATAAATGTAATAAACTGGCTATTACTATCAAATAGAGTTTGAAACTGCTTTAAGTGGTTACTTGATGTCTTGAAATGGAGGCCCCCCGTTGTAACGAAAAGTCAACCGCATTTAAATCATTATGTAGCGAGCTTCCAACTGCCAATACCAACTGCAGTCAATTACATGTATAAAAATCCGCTTAACAACTTCATGGTCACTTAACATATTTTTGGTATTGTATGGCATGTCTGAGTAGTGTCACTTCTGGAAAGCCTCAGATAAACGTAAATGAGAATGCTTCTTGTGTAGTTTTCAACAATAGAACAAATGCCGCTTTAGGAGTTTCTTCTCAGCAAGCAAAGCGTTCCACTCTCAACAACCTAGCAGGTTTGAAGATATGTACATAGCAACGAACCGTTTACAGAATTTCGATTTTTGTTGACTTCGTTTCAGCACTTTGAAATGGAACATGCCGCGTCAAGATGAAGGTTTGAAACTTACGAAGGAAGACCGTGATACTTACAACCTCAGTGCTTTAAACGGGAACTCAATGATAAGGGAGAGAAACCTTGAAATATTGACATTTGTCAAAAATCATACCCCTCAATATTTGAATATCAGGTGACCTGACATCCCTTGTTAAAAAAAACTATGTGTCCGAGTTGTGTTTTATTTCTTTTCTGTTCCTCCTAAAGTTACATAATTTATGTAGTCGTAAAAATTCCGACAATTTATATTTTGAACAGTTTAATGGCAAAAGCTAACAAAACTGAATTAATAATGGTTGACTCAACTCCGTCTGTCCATTTTTAAAAGCAGACTTCTGGCTGTTTGCAAAAGTTCTGACCATAAGGACTTGACTTACCCGTTAAGTATATATAACAACACAACGATAACGCAGTTTCCTGGAAGTTTATGAAACGATATGAAATGTTCGTAACCAACAACATTATTGCACCCAACCTCAACAAGACTTGAAAACCCAGTAATAACAACACCGAGCACACACAATACTTAGGTAGTAACTTTGCACAAAGATAGTCAGGTATGTGATAGCTGCCATCTGTCAGTTTTTCTTCCCTCTCTTTCACGTATACCCACGTACCTACTCCAGCAAACAGGAGATTGATACAAGCGTTTATCCAGTTTTTGCTCTTTATATTATCTTTTAATGCTAACACAAGTAATGCTTACTCTCGGCAATCTTTTCCTATACTTAGAAGCTATTCTTTTGAATTTGCGTGTACACCAACCATATAAACGGCCTTTAAAAATCGTAATTCTTTTTATTGGTATCCAGGTTATTACATTTGTGGTTAAAATGTGTTACATTTATGGTGAGTCAGATTATTACATTTATGGTTAAAAATGTATTACATTTATGGTTAGTCGTTTACTACATTTATGGTTGATTCTTATTACATTTATGGTTGGTATTACATTTATGGTTGATTTTTATTACATTTATGGTGAGTATTACATTTGTGGTTGTTATTACATTTATGGGTGATACAGGCACAACTCCCAGCACTTTATTTGAAGACGCTGATGCCACAGTTTCCCTTGACAAAATCAAAGGACCAGAACTTCTGGCTAATGCAGAGAAAACCATCTCTGTGACTGAATTCAAATTCGTTGATAAGCTAAACAAATAAAAACATGCAACAAAAAAAATGCCACATATGCCAAGAAAAAACATTGTGCAGTGTCCACATTGTGGTGCTTCACAGAAAGTAAAGAATGCAACAAAGAATATTACTGCAAGACTCTGTGCTGACTTCGATGGACAGGAGCTTTGGTTTACAGCTTTTACAGACACAATTGAAGCATTTTTAAGAAAGAACTTAACTAAAACTGATAAGTCAAATGAAATCAGTGAAGCTCTTCTAGATCTTGAAGACATCAACTTCACATATGACTCTACATCAAACTTCATCACTAAAGTTGCAGAGTGATTGTTGGAAATAAGAAGCATTTTGAAACCTTTTCTAGTTGTTTTCTATTGTTCTTTTCTATTGTTCTGTTTTTGTTATTGTAAAACAAATTTATATCTTCCTTACCACCATTGTATTATTAAACAGTTTGGTTTGACCAGATTCATTTTAAGATAAAATAAATCAACTCAAAACACATTTCCAAACCTTTTCTAGTTGATGTTGGTAATTGTGCCACTGAACAAAGACACTATTGTTCTTTTGTTGTAAAACAAAATTTATTTCTTCCTTACCATAAGTGTATTATTAAACAGTTTAGTTTGCTCTAAGACTCTGATGTTCCAGTTCCTTGACAAAGTCAAAGGACCAGATTTATTTTAAGATAAAATAAACTAATGGAAAACATGGATTTCTTGTTGCAGTAGACACATGTAGACACATGTACGCCTTGCGTACCTATTTTTATTGATAGTCAAATTATTTACAATTGCATAGACATTGCAAAATCCCTCTTCTTCCCTATGGGTACAAACCCAGAAGGTGAGGCAACTGATATGGACGATATTATGGACTTCACAAAAATGAAACAACCACCAGGATTAATGGTGACAATCGACTTTGAGAAGGCTTTCGATTCCATAATTTACAGTTTTTGTTTGACGCCCTAAAATCCTTTAACTTTGGTGAATCATTCATCAAATGGGTGTCTGTGTTTTACTCCAATATTTCCAGCTGTGTTACTAATAATACTTTTTCAACCTTGTTCCAAGTTGAAAGAGGTGTCAGCTTTTGCTGATGATTTGACCACCTTTGTGCGTGACAAAATCTCATTAGAACAAGTCTTGGAAATATTACAACAATTTGAAAAAGCCTCGGGTTTAAGAGTTAATGAAGAAAAAACCGAAGCCTATTGGCTAGGAAGTAGCCATAATTGTATGCTAAATTTGTCCATAACAAAGGTGAAAATCTTGGGTGTCTACTTCACGTACAACCTTCACCTAAAGAAAGAACTGAATTTCGACAATATGATAAAGTCATTAAAGAAAACTTTAAATGGATGGCAATGGAGAAATCTAACAATTTGGGGTAAAATTCAAATAATAAAAACGTTTGCCATGCCAAAGTTTATGTATCGAGCTTCTGTTTTGAATTTAGACAGCAATTTCATTAAAACCGTGAACTCTGTCATGTATAACTTTTTATGGAAAGGGAAAGATAAAATCAAACAGTTAGCCCTTATTGGTGAATATAAAGACGGTGTCTAAAAATGCCTCATATCGAATCTGCAGTGAAAACACAGCGCATTATGTGTCTCAAAAGGTACCTTGACGATTGTAACAGTCCATGGAAAACTATTCTCTCACTTGCTTAAAGACTATGGCGATAAATTTCTTTTCTGCAACTACAGCCCCAAAGATCTGCCAAAACATCTTCCTAAATTTTAGTTTGAGTGCTTGAAAGCTTGGGCCGATCTAATACTGATAGTTATTTCCTCGTGCAAGGATGTCAGTAATCAAATTCTATGGAATAATCAATATTTACGCATAGGCGATAAACCACACTTCTGTACGAAATTACTAACAAAGGGAATTGTACAAATCAAAGACATCATTTCCCTTAAAGGGGAATTAAAACCTTGGACCTTTTTTAAAGCAAAAGGCCTCGATCTGAACCGAAATTATGGCAGATGCTGTTATATCCACGGCTATATTTTGGGTACCAGGAATGTATTCAAAAATATTGCAAGCATCAAAATCTGCCTCCCTCTCTCTCCTTAACTGACCCCTCCAGTTTTCACTTGGGCAGGGTGGTGGGAATAATTACCCAAAATGCAAGCACAATTTGCGTCAATTTCCCGCCAACAAAAACATTTTTTCAGCACTAAAGAAAAATGTAAGCTTAATCTAGCTGAATGAATGAAACAAAATCCATGGCCAAAAAAAAAATTGAAAAAGACAGATGGTGAAACAGACAAATTGTACAAGAGTCGCCTCCTCAGTGAATGGCATAGAATATACATGGAGACATTCAAAGATTACCCATGCATGCATGTCAGCAAAAGTAAGCAATATTTTTTTCAATAACTTTCAAAGGCTTCTGTGAGTTTTTAAACTTACAGGTAACAAACAAATTCGTGTATTCCTGAAAAAAATAAATTGACAGAAAGTTTGCAATGTGGGCACTGCCCACTAAGAAAAAAGTGTACTTGAGAGTATTCTCTTCAACCAAGTGGGAAAAAAAACAGCTGAGGGCAGGAAAACTTTACACATACACAGTAATGTTGTACAGTCGTGCACCCCACTGAGAGCAGTCTTTTTGAGAAAGAGAGGTTGCGTGCCACCAAATCGTGAACCATTTACTACAATCTGGCAAGAAGCACAGGCGATGACAAAGCCAATCCCAAAACTGTCCCAAAGTGAGGTGAAAACCATGGGACAACAATTTACTAGGAGTTTCATAATACATGCAAGGAGAGGTTGGAAAGTCTATCAGTGAAGTCCTGACACTCATTCCAGAGGCTGGTTTACAGCACAAGGTGATACCTGCTGAAACAAAAGAAAAAAATCGAAATCCAAAAAGAAAATTCAAAACTAGCGTAGAAAATTCCTGGGAAAAAAATGATGTACAGCTTCATCTAGCTCAAAGATCTTCATTTGCGACAAGAAAGCGGCAACGACTAGATGAAAGCTTTGAGAGCGTCGAGGAGGCTAAGGTAAGAAGCCAAGCTAAGAAGCAGAAAAGGTCACATGGATGAGAGAACTGGATGGAGAACTGGATCGTTTACTGACTGATGTCAATACTTGGGCATCTGAACTGGTCACAGAAAGCCAAGGAATACAAAATCTGGAAAGCGGGCTCGTCAACTTCCCCACCAAATGCAAGACAGCTTCTGAAAGCCTTCTTACAAACCCAAGGAATTAACACTGACAATCTTCAAGAACAAAAAGGTGAGTAATTTAATTTTGAGTGCTTTATGTCAAAAGAACAGACAATACAAAGTTTGTATTCAACGAAACTGAATTTGTTAACACTGTATGGAGAAACAAACCAATATCAGTGAGAACAGAGCAGACAAAGCCACGGAAAAGGAATAGAAAAGTTTGACGGTTTCTTTCCAGGTATTTTTTTAAGTTTCAGTGTAAGAATTTTTGGAAATTCATGTTTCTATAAAAGCATAGTTGGAATTTTAAAACGCCAGTGTGCTTAAGCAAGAAAATATGGTTATACACTGGATGCCAATTACAAAAACAAAAAATAGACAGTGTAGGACTACATGTATCTACAGGAGTATTTATAGTTCACTGACTTGTGCAAAAATCCTTCGATCGTCATAGACACTCAACAAAACCTTTGGTTCAGGCAGCACTGTTCGGCTAAAAATGTCCAGACTGTCACAAAACCTAAAAAAACTTGGACGAACAAACAAGCGACACATTGATCGAAAGCTGTCTCATTGTCGGAGAAAAATAGCATAAATTCACACTAAAAAGTGAATTTTTACTCACCAAGCTTTGGCAACACATGAAGAAATGTATCTTGCATGTATAAATTGGTAAAAAGTCGACAACCATACAAGAAATCACAAAAAACAGTCGATAGTTGCGGAGTTACAAAAATACATTGGACGTACAAGTGTCGCAGGACAAATCGGAGAGCATCAAAGGTGATTGGATTGGTCTCGATTACTATCAGAAGATTAGGATTTGTTCCGATTATTATCCAAAGATTTGGACTACTTACAGACTTACACAGGTGATGGCATAGTATCTGACTTCCATACGAAGCTCGTAGATTCAAAAATCAGATTGTAGCAAAATTGTAGCAAAATAGTGTGTTGCGGTTCTAACAATTTAACAATTTAACAATATGAGAAAATGTAATTTCTGACGTTTGAATGGCGAGAATGAATTAGTCAGAAATTAATCTTCTGACGGCACGATTTCGAGGTTTGCGGGTGGTTGTGGGGTGTTTTAGAGGTATTTAGGGGTTTTGGCGGGAGATTTGGTCATTCTAGGTCAGTTAGTCGTCCTCTCCACTCGTTTTTCTTGAGTCTTCTTTCTTTCGTATTTATTTAATCATGGCGGATTCCTCTGAAGTTCGGGAATTTATCAGTAGTTCGCTCACTGAAAACAAAAAGTCCCTGTTAGAGCAGATTTCTAAATTAGTAGCTGATTCGGCTGAGTGTTAAGTGTTCTAGTATAGAAGCTGCTGATGAGCAGTTGCGTGAAATCAAAAAGCTTCGTTGAGAGGAACAGAAATCGTTTAAGCGTAAAGGAAACAAAATTCAGTACAAATTCAATTCAAAGCTGCAAGATACCTTGGATGAAGCCAAGTCCCATCTCGAAGCCAATGCAGTTGACAAAGCCAAAGCCTCCCTATCAGAAGGTACGTGAATGGTCACCAAAAGGCAAAAGCTTATCCTTTTAGCAGACAAGTCCGAGTTCAGTTGGAAGACCACTGAAGAGTACACCCAGCATGAGCTTGCTGATAGTGTTCAAAGCAGATGGCAAAAAGATTCGCAGGGCAGAGGAAAGAGCTGAGAAAGCTTTAAAGTCTGCAGCTGCCAAGAAATCTGCAAAACGTCCTTCATTTCTTCGTCCTTCTCATCCTCAGTTTGGTTCCCATAATGGCGGTTCTTCTACGCGTAACCAGAGTGATCGGCAGCCCTTTCCTCGTTCGTCTGGTGGCCCAGCCTGATCTGGAAATTGTTTCACTTGCGGAAAGTTTGGCCACTGGAAGTCCGAATGCACACAGGTTCCTCGTTCTGGTTCGAAATCTGCTACAGGTAACATCAGTGACTAGGCCTTGACGAAAATGGTAAGTATGACTGTATGACCATGTGATTGTGTTGATGTGAAGAGCTTTGAGTTTGAAGATGTGGTTTCTGTTCGTAGTTCCGTTGAACTCCTGCAAGTTTCTGTTAAAGGTAAATTGCTGAATTTCATCGATCATTGGAAATCCTTGCTCCAGATTTATTTTTTTAATATAATCAGACGGTTTAATATAAAATCCCATTTATCTCTTTGCCCACACTTCATCATTACAGGAACAATGCGTCGGCCGTTAAAGAGGCAGAATTTGTTGCCGAGGCTATTCCTGCGCTTTTGTGTGACAATCGTATGGAAGAATTATTCTCTCCTCCGGATATTATCAATCCATTGAGTGTTTCAGTCCAAAGCAGCGGCAAGAAGAGGCTTTGCTTATTTTAGATTTAAGACGTCAATTTGCATGTGTACAAGCAGAAATTTAATTGTGAGGGTTTACATAATATTAGGAGTGCCTTTTCAAAAGAATATTTTTGTGTTTTCATTTGATTTAAAGTCAGGATACTATCATGTTGACATTTTTACCGATCTCGGCGTTATTTGGCATTCTCGTGGGATTTTGGCAATGGGCATTCTAGATATTTTCAGTTTACTGTTTTGCCTTTTGGACTTTCTGGTGCGCCTTTTATTTTCACGAAATTGTTAAAGCCTTTGGAATCGCATTGGAGGGTGCAGGGTATTCCAATTGCCATATTTTTCTATGACGGAGGTGGTGCTGGATCTTCGTTGGAAGCTGCCAAATCCAATAGTTCTCTGGTCCGTTCTGATCTTTCGAGTTGCGTTTTTGAAATTAATCATGAGAAGTCTAAGTGGGTGCCCATGAAAAATTTTTCATGGATTGGGTACGATATTGACACTTACACGGGTTATATTTTCGCTAGTGGTGCCAAAATTGAAAAGCTTTGCTCTGTTCATGATATTTGCGCTAAATTAGAGTTGCCTGCTTTTATTTATGTCAAGGAAATTGCATCTATTGTTGGTCAAATTATTTTAATGACTTCAAGCCGCAGGAATGTTTCTCAAATTATGATGAGATATTTGCACCATATTAGTAAATCTCACAGTTCGTGGAATTCTGTTGTTCCCGTGCATGACCAAAGATGAGAGGAGCTTGACTTTTGGAGGGGCAATTTAAGAGCCTTAAATGGCGTCCTTTATTGGCCAGTTCCGTTTGTTCCTTCCAAGGTGTTGTTATCAGATGCTTCGTTGACTGGCTGCGCCGCTTTTATTCAAGGTTCCAGTACTAATATAAAATTAACTTGGTGACCTTGTTTTTACATTCTTATTGCCTTAGTTAATTTATCAATTTTATTTCGTATTTTTTATTAGATTAGGTAAATTATAGACACGGCTCTCAGGAGGAGCATATGTATGAATGGAGAAACCGTGGGTAAATAAAGATTATGTATGTATGTAGTTCGTCACAAAAAATTGGTCCACAGAAGAGTCTCAAAAGTCTTCGACCTGGAGGAAGCTTTTTGCAATTAAGGAAAATTTTGCAAGGAAGCATATGATGTTCTCTTGGCACTCCTTCAAGATCTTGGTTTTATGATAAGCTGGTGGAAACTCATACCGCCAACACAGTGCCTCATGTTTCTCGGAGTTCAACTTGATACTATCGCATGTACTTTAACACTACCTTCCAAGAAATTACGCAAATTTCAAACCCTGGTCTCGCAATTCAAAAACAAGTGACATGCAACAAAGCAGCAGTTACAACACCTCGCGGGAAAATTAAATTGGGTATGTCAGGTGGTGTATGGGGGCCACCTTCCTTCGGCACATTCTTGACCTGATGAATTGTATGTCAGGCACAGCAAAGTTTCTTTTCAGCGCAACATTTGCTGATGGGATAAATTCCTCCACGTCTTCAACGGTACACGGCTTCTTCTTGATGAACAACCAACAGTCGATGTTATGTTATGGTTCTACTTTAATTTTTCATTAGACAGCCCCTCATGGTTCCCTCTACATATAAATCATAAAGAGACGTTAGCAATTGTGTTAGCAGCGAAGAGTTTGGCTCCTCAACGGGTAAATCATCGCATCATCATCCAGCTGTACAAATTGTCAACCAAGGGACAACATCCAATGAACTCATCATGGACGAGCTGCGAAACCTGTTTTGGCTCTCTGCCGCCTTCAATTTCCATATTAGTGCCTTACACATTGAAGGTATTCACAACACCATCACTGATGCGGTCTCACGACTACACGAGCCTTGGCATCTTCATGCCTTTTATGTTATTTTGCAAAAACGTCTGCCGCACATATCTGTTGATCGCATGTCAGTTTACAGTCACTGTTTCGTTTTTTTCAGGTGCAAGGGATCCCATCCCCAGTTAGCTGCACAGCTCCGCCAGGAGATTCATATATATCACGCGCAACTTTTTGCAGAGTCAACCAAAACCACTTACAAAACTCATCGCGACACTTAATTATGTTTCTGTCTATAGATGGGATACAGCCCGGTTCCAGTTCAACCCGACCATTTATTGCAGTACACCACCTTTCCCGCCTGAACGTTAAAAGCCTCGTTTGTCCGAAGCTATCTTAATATTATTGGCATTTTGCACAAAGAACTGGGCCTACCCAACCCCTTACTTAATAATTGGCCACTTAAGTCCCTATTAACAGGAGTTAATAGATCGAAAGGACTCGCGCTTAATCAAAAACAACCCGTTACTCCGCAATTTTACGACAGCTGCATTCGAAACTTGACCTTACTACAAGTCTAGACGCTTCATTCTGGGCCATTTGTCCGGTAGCCTTCTATGGTATGTTTCGTAAGTCGCATCTACTTCTTACAGTGCCTCATCTGTTTAAACCTCAAAAACAATTAACCAAGGATGATTTCAAGATCTACCCTTGGGGGACACTAATAACCATCCGATGAAGCACGACCATTCAATTCCGCAAAGGGGTCATCGAGATCCCTCTTCCACTTATCTCGGGCTCATCCAGCTCTCTGCAATGCTTTTCGTTTTACAGCCCTTTTCTCATCTAGGGACCTTCAAGTGTTCAATTGGGTTGATAGCTCCCATGCTCTCCATGCATTTACCTATAGTGCCTTTGTCACTAAATTGTGTTACCATTTATCACTTTGGGCCTTGATCCCAAGCTCTATGCGGGGCATTCCTTTCGTAGGGGGAGCCTCCTTTGCTTACCAATCGGGTGTCCCTTGAGACTTGGATCTAAGATGCCTAAATCCGTGATGGAAAACACTTTCTCACAAGTCTAGCACACTGCAGACTTTAGACACTACTGAAATCGCGGCCTGAGAAATTCAAAGATTCTTGTATTTTCAAAGCGATAACAAACTTGAGCCGATTAGTATTTATCTTGCAACAAAAGTGAGCTAAAGAAACCACAATATATGCCAATGGAGCTAGCACCAAACAGGAAGGGGGGCGTTGGGATTTTCGGTTTTGGCCATTTTTTTAGGTTGGTTTTTGCACCCATTTACACATGCCTCTGCTACCCAGACGTAATTGAGAGGAATGCGTGACAAAATAGCTTCTGTGTGGTCCTGTGTGCGCACCTGGCCATGGTGGTCGCATGTTTGGAAAATGCCTGGCACTTTGACACTTGTACAATAACTTAGAGTCCTTTGAATGGTCATGTTTCTATGTCAGATATGGTTGCCAACATGCCTGCAACAGTTGAGAGGGGAAAGGCAGAGAGATTTTTAGACAGAAAAATAAGTTTAGGTGTAAGGTGAAGAGGGAAGAGGGAAGAGAAAAGCCTGCTGAAGCTAAAGAACTGTGTTTGGTAAGTGAAGCATATTAGACCATGATTAAGTTTACATTATGATAAAAATTAAATCAACCATGAAAAATCCTTGTTGATCATTAGTGACCCTATGTTTACTGAGGACAATAGATTCATATAGGAAGACTTAAAGCACGGAGATTAAATACGACCTAAACTTAAAACTGGCAATTCAGTAAACACAAAACATGTATGGCCTAAGCTATATTAAAAGATGCATGCCTTTATCTAACTGTCCAGGATTGCCCATTGATAACCCACTGAAATGACTTTGAATAAGCTTTGAGAGCAACGAAAAGCACAAAATGAAAAGTGCTTCAATGCAAGTTAATTTTATTGAGAACGGACAGAATGCATTTGAATTTCTACTCTACAAAACAAGTTTCCTGGCCAAACAAACATTCCTTTTGTAATTCAAAACCTTGCCATGACCTTGTGGATCTTTTAACACATTTTGTGCCAGTCACGTTTGTCCAGTATTCTTTGTGAGGTCTGATGCATTCTCTGTCCATAACAAGGGCGCTTCATATGAGACGAAGGGAGCGGAAGAGGCCATTGATTTAGTTCGCCATTGCAACTATCCTTTAAGAGCATGCATATCAGATACGTGCCAGGAATAGCATCACTGGCGCACTGAATGGTCGTCAAGGTCATGTCTGAAAAAAAACCAGTTAACTCTGTTGAGTTAATTGAATGGGGTCTTCAAAGACTAGCGAATATTCTAGGAGAGTATGACTACCAAGCTCTTAATCTCTTAAGCTGTATGACACTAGACGTCGAAAATTGTCAGGCCACCGTCCACTCCAAGAAAGCGAACATGTCCAAGCTTCAGTATGCCAGGTCGTTCGGTGTAACTATCAAGGAGAGTGTCAAACGTGCTGCACACTGGGCTGCATATTATCATATTAACATCTGTAGCATAAAAACGGCCAATTTCTTTATCAACACCACCTCGAAGTTGGTGATAAAGTGCATTTCAACTTCGGGTTTCAAGAAAAAGAAGATCAGGATGAGGATGAAGCATGTGAAGAAGCCAATGACTCAGATGAAAGCAGTGACAAAGATGTTGATATCAAAACGACAACAATTCACAGAATTAGGAACATCCACTAACTTTCACTTTGGAGCAAGGTCGCGGTATGGAAGGGCAGTGAGGTTTAATAATCGACTGTTATTTTAAAAAAGTAAGTCATATACATTTATCTTACCATGTGACACATGATAAATTGGTATAACGATTTGAACTTTACCCTTGTACCATCGTAATGGCGTATATGTCAAATAAGAACCTATAACACGAAGAACGAAGAAAGAAAGAAAAAAAACCGAAGAGCTAAATTGACTATAACTTTATCAGAGCACAACAGTGTCAGCCACTATCTGCCATCTTTTCCCGTCTTCAGCTGACCAATGATTCCTTTGACATTTTTATCCTATCTCCAAATTCAAGTCTACGTTCTCAAAACTGTCAGTGCTTATAGGATGGCCTGATTTGTGTGATCGCAAATTTCTCCCGAAGTTCTATTTTGCGTTTCCTCCTAATTTAAACAGAGTAGACGGCTGAAACATGCCACCTTCACAACTATAGCATCCACAAATACTGTATGCTCCACATGTTACCAATTGGAAATTGGGAGTATGTTAATTTTCGGTTTTGATGGTTTTTGGTTTCAGTTTTTCGGTTTCTAATAGACCCCAACGCCTCCCTCAAACAGGCATAAAGAAATATAAGAATTCTAACGGCTTTATAAAGAATTAAATCCTCCTATGAGAGATAATCCACCAAGATCAAAAGGTCAATATCAACAAAGAGAACAAATTCATAACTGATCTAAAGGCACATTTCTCTCTTACGTTTTATTGGGAAAGCTTTATGCTTTCTTTATACTTTTTAGCGACAAGTGGTACTAGTGTTTAGCCTGTCTTATTTTTACAGAGAGTCGCTTAAAGACATGATTGAAGGAGTCAGACAAGGGCTGTTACATTGCTGTCTCCCTAATCTGATAGTAATTTAGTACATCCGTCATGACTGTACAGACATGGGCTGTGGTTATTGCCGTTCACAACTTTGGTTTATAATATTTTAACATATTTTTATGCCTCCCAGTTTACACGCGAGCTTTGCTTTCTTGTGGGGCTTCAACCACAGTGGTGTGGCCAGATTTATCCAACACTTGTTTCATTTCTGGGTTTATCGTTCGTCTGCAAACTACCGAGAATGTAAAGGGTTTGTCTTTAGGGTTTAAGGCTTAAGGTTTAGGGTTTAAGGCTTAAGGGTTTGTCTGTATAATTTAAGATAGAACTTGTGTCGATATAAAAATGAGCGGGGTATAACTCTGTCAGATTGAATGAAAGTGGCACATTCGGAAACAACCCACCACCTTGCCAGTACCTGACCAAAAGGACTGCGCATCCTTAAGGGAATAGATTGCAGTCTGGCATATGCATAAGCACAGTTGGTTCCCCAAACAGGTGTCAGATTTATCGACAGTTCGTATTCTAAGTCATGTGATTTATCAGACTGCATGCTTTGCTAGCTGGGTGTCGGATTTCAATATTTGTGTAGTTTAGTGTTGGAATTAAGACGATTAAATGATTGAATTTGTTGCATAAACGCTCAAAATATCTGATAAGAGGCAACCATGGACAACTGTTTCTGCCTATTTGGCCTAGTCAGCATGGTAAAGCCGTTGGGCAGCAATAGAACGTAACAAAGCTGAAACAGATGGTATGGCTGTGCTCATGAAGAACAAGTGAATTTAGTTGGAGATTTTTTACAGCTTTGTCCTGTTTCTAACTTTTTCGACCTGCATAGATTCGTTTTCGATTCTTCTCTATTCATAAACGCAAATCTGCATTGATTTGAATTAACAATGCTGCATCAAAGTAAAAAAGAGAAAGAATTTGCCGCCTGCTTGCAAGACATTCACGGCGGAAAGTCTAGTGATTCTTCATTTGCATTTGTCAAAAGTCTGTCTCAAGTTGTGCCGGAGGAAATGAAAGAATCAGCTGTTCATTATTTTTTCAAGCACTTGCCAGTTCAATTTTTCAATTTACACATCCTATTTTCGTTTCCTGGCAATTTGTTTACATTTGAAGCCATAGATTCTAGATTCGTTTTCGATTCTTCTCTATTCATCAACGCAATTCTGCATTGATTTGAATTAACACTGCTGTGTCAAAGTAAAAAAGAGAAAGAATTTGCCGCCTGCTTGTAAGACATTCACGGGGGAAAGTCTAGTGATTCTTCATTTGCATTTGTCAAAAGTCTGTCTCAAGTTGTGCCAGAGGAAATGAAAGAATCAGCTGTTCATAATTTTTTCAATTTACACATCCTATTTTCGTTTCATGGCAATTTGTTTACATTTGAAGCCATTGATGAGGAAAATGTCAGTGATATACTCTGCCCAACTGATTGGGTATTATTTTCTTCTAAAACCTGGTTGTAAGGTCACATTGCTGTGGAATTAGTACAAACAGTCTAGTAAATGGATCATAGGGCACAGTGGTCGTTGAGGGGAGATGTTGATTTTGGCACAGGGGGCGAGTGGTTGTAAAGAGAGAAAACAAACACTTCCAGAACTGGTGATGTTGTAAGTCGTACTCAAATCCCTCTGGCATTAATGTATGCTATCACCTACCACAAGTCCAAAGGCCTCCCTTCACTAGTATTGCAGTGCAGTAAAGAGCTTGTCCCTGGACTGATGAATGTTTCACTTACCAACGTGAAATCGTGCCATCACCTTCAGATCGTTACCTCCAGTGCCAGAATGCATTAATGTCTGTGCTTGCCACACAGATCCATTAGAAGGAGAAATTGCATGCTGTCCAATTAGGTCCTTGACATGGACGATTTGAGAATAAGAGATTGCTTCGAGCTTCCAAACGATGATGGCATTGGTTTTGACATCTTGGAAGTTACAACACAAACAGAAAATCTGGTGAGATCATAATTACTTTGAAAGAAGGGAACCTGATGATATGGTCATTGATTTACAAAAGGTGTTTTGTTTTAAGTGATGATTTTTGCGTATGTCCTACCCCATCATTCAATCTAAGCTCTTTTCTTGAAATAATGAGAATTCTAAACTGTTGGGGCTTGTATGAAGATAGAGGTATACAAGGAAGTAGTGAGGTGTGTTGCGGAAAAGGTCCAGAGAGCCACTATAACTAAGCCTGCAACTTTAGATGTGAAGGGCATGCCTTCTGAAGGTCTGGCAATGTCACATTGGTGCTTGGGCTATTCAGAAGGTTGTGAGTGATCATCATAAGTATGTAAGATGAAACATGGTGACAACAAACAAATCAACACAGACGGCTTCAGATTGCTTCGCTTTTAGAATAACATTTGATTGCAAATTTTAAATGCCTAAAGGACAGCACAAATTATCCGGAAACGTTGTCTGTGACAGAGGACAGTCTCAGAATCAGGCTTAATGCACATTGAAGACTATATATATGACTTTTTCTTGGAAGTGGCAAGTATTGGTGTTATGGATGATTATTTGCGGTCACTGCTCTGCAAGGATCTGATCTACAAATCAGAAACCTACATGAAGTATAATCTTCCCCCAAGATCAGAAGGAAAATAAATTGATGAGTTTTATTTTCTTGTAGGTACTTGTGTTGTAATAAGAAATGCCATGAAGGAATAAATTAAGGAAAAACAGAATCTGATACCAGACAAGTTGCAAAGTCTTGAGTAATGACACATGTGACCTTCCACGGGAAAACGGACACTAACGGTTATCCGTTAAACGGGCAAAAATTAACGGCCAATGAACGGACAACGAACGCTTTCATAGGGCATTCGAACGGTTTGCTTAACGCTTTTAACGGTTAAGCCAAAATTTCTAACGGTTTACAAAAGTTTTCTAACGCTCTAAGTCCCGTTTGCTGAACGGCTTGATAAACGTTAAAACAGAGAGATTTAACGCTTTTAACGGATTGACCTCGGTATCTAACGGTTTAGTAAATTAACGCTGTATCAAAATAATTATCTAACGCTTTCAACGGGTAAGCCAACATTTCTAACGGTTCACAAAAACTTTCTAACGCTCTAGTTTCGTTTTCTGAACGATTATTCAAAGTAAGCTTAATTCATCACAGAAGCGCTTCAGTACGCGTCAATACTGGTACGGACGGATTCGTACAGACAAAAAAAATTCCGAGCAAGAGCTACGATTAAAGCGATATACACGTATAATGCACACAGTTCTTTTGATTGTTTTGCTCAAACGACAAAAAATAACAATAATGATAATAAAATATCCGTTTGCACAAACATAGCATCGAGAGCTGATGAAGCCATTCATTCCGATCGTGATTGAGACTTGATCATGTCCGTGCATCTGGCCCTAGTATTTCTTACTTCCGCGAACTACTCAGCTTATAAGAGTGATTTGGAAAAAGGGGGCAAAAGTGTTTGACTCAAACAGTTCTTCTGAGGCTAAAAATATTGTATCTATCTATCTATCATTAACACTGCAAAATTCGAATTTCAGTTGGAGTTCGAAGTTAGAATTCGAGTTTGAACGCGGCATGCGTACCGCAAAGGAAACAGATCGTTTTCGTTTGTTCAAAATAAAGCTATTTTACAGGAAATTTTTCCTCGTAAATTAAACTTGATTAAATGCTGTTATTAATTGGAATTTGTCAGAACAAATACTGTGATTGTATTACTGCATTTAGCCATCGCATTAAGGTCGACACTCGTTAACATCCGTCGAAAGGCCCTCTTATCTTCGGCCAGCTTTCGTAATCTAATGACGTCACGCTTATGCTGCCCTCGGGTTTTATTTATATTGGTTACTAATAACTGTCTAATGGCTGCTTCCATCATCGACTCTGGTGTTTGTTTTGAGCAAATTGCCCCGTTTTTCGATCCTACTTCGCTTGATCCAGATCAATTCAATCAAGAAGATGCCACTGTTTCCGTTTGGAAAGGATGTTGTGATGTCTGCAACCTCTTTTTGCTCCGTAACTGAGAGGGACCTTCAGCGTATGTTATTGAATGAAACTAGACACTGAAAGTACTCAGTAACATCCCTTGAATGGCCCGGGATCGGATCGCATTCATGAAGACTGTGACACGAATGAGAAAATAAAATATAGATAAACCGCTGCCCCGTTTCACAACTTATTTAAAAATATTGGAGGGAATTATAGGGAAATTGTGTAGTCAGGTCTTTGTTTATCAAATAATAATGAATGCTTGCACTAAGCCGTCTGATAATTTCTTCTCCGTTTCAACGGCCGATGAAGCCTACAAACTAATCCAAGATTTCGAGACTCGAAATACAGTACAATTTTCCTGCTACAAGGCAAGCAAAGGTTTTGGAAGCTCAGTTAAGCATTAGCTGTAAAGAGAAAGTGAGCAGTCCGGGATATCTTTAAAAGAAGAAGCGCTCTACGGTTCACCGATATTAAGCGTAGGAGAAACATGAAAAAAAGGCGAGCAGCCACAGAAAGGGAGATAAATGAAAAATATCTTAAAAACCTCTCAAGCCATCGGCTAACTGGTAACCAGGTCAACGTGTTATTAAAGGGACTCAAATTCATCCCAACACCCGTGACAAACGAAACTAAAATAAGGCAAGGACTCTTGCGGGATTTTGAACAATTTGCGAGACGAATGCGCCTCCAATATATCTTTCACGGCCAAAATAAAGAACCACATCCATTTCACGTCAAATCGAATTGGATTCCACCGGTACGTTCAACCATCCGTTGCCCTTGAGAGCTATTTGGAGAGTATTAAAATACAACTCTCTGAGATTAAAATAACAAAGCCAAAAAATAACTTGTCATGTAGCGAGGTCAAAGCCATCACTGAACTTAAAACAAACTCTGACATAAACCTTAAAAAGGCAGATAAAGGAACAACAACAGTCCTCATGAATTAAACGGACAAAATAAACGAGGCCCTAGTGCAACTAAAAAATAGACCTCCCAAAATATCGATGGTTAGATACACACAAGAGAGAGTTAACAAACTTATCTCTCTGCTACATCAGGGCAAGCACATAGACGACATGACAAAAAAAAACTGCCAAGATTACCAATATTCTACACGCCAATGAAAATCCACAAACCTAAACCGGTTGGCAGATCCATCATCTCAGGCTGTGAAGGCCCTATGGAAAGAATATCTTCTTTTGTGCCGGATAGTCTGCTGTAGCCTATCGCTCAAAAACAACTAATCTATATTAAGGATACAACCGATTTCATCAAATTCATAGAGAAAACTAAAATGGGCCAGGATACTATTTCAGTTTCAATGGATGTCACTAGCTTGTATACAAACATTCCACAGGAGGAAGGAATAGAAGTAGTGTGCAAAGCATACGAAAAGTTCGATTCCACAATAACCCTCCGATACCTACACGTTGCCTAAATGAAATGCTTGTTTTAATCCTAAAGGAGAATTCGTTCCAGTTCTATGGCGAAAATTATCTCCAAACTCATGGAACCGCTATGGGAACAAAAATGGCAGTGTCATTTGCAAATATTTCTGTTTCATGGCGGAAATTGAAACAAGAATAATTCAACAAAGCAATACGAAGCCAAGAGTATGGAAACGCTACATTGACGACATTTTCTCCCTTTGGGACAGCAATATACAAGAAGTCAAACTCTTTATTGATCAAGCTAATAGACTCCACCCTACCATTAAATTTACAGCCGAGGTATCGGAGAACAAAATAACTTTCCTTGATACAGTACTGTTATATTCAAAGGGGAAAGGTTTAAAAGCGAATCCATCCTGGACATCAAGACACACTACAAACCGACTGAAACCTTTCAATATACACACTTTACCTCTTGCCATCTGCCATTCGTAAAAAGGTTTTATCAAAGGCGAAGCAATTAGACTACTGAGAGCGAACTCTTCAAGACTTCATGATAAAGTATTGCCTTTTGTTACTACGTAGCACCCAGCAGTGCAAAATCTCAAACAAATAGTGACGGATAACTGGAGTTTAATACAAAATCAGCCACTGCTAAAAACCATTTACAAGAAACCTCCGATAATGTCATACAAAAGAGGCAAATCCCTCTAAGACACGCTCGTGCGAGCAAAAATCTGAAGGCTCCAATGCGGCGCAAACGTAACCTCACAAAGGGAGTCAGTGTAGGCGTGCCATTTACTATCTAATCCAGGCTTTGAAGAGGGGGACAGAGTAAAAATATTTTCAAATATTTTTCTACCATCGGGAGTTATTTTTGGTAACCACAACTAAAAGGGATTTGCCACCCAGATGCTTTAGTTACCTCGTCTTTTGCTGCTAGCATTCGTTTTAAAGCTTTGTTTCGGTCGACACCATGCTGACAGTCATATATTTTGCTGTTAACCCACACCAGCATATATGAAACGTCAGTGAATTTAAGTCTGTCGTCTTGAGTTTCAGCTTCTGGGGTGTCCTCCCAAAAGCCTTTGTGCGTGATTACCACTGGCAGGGTCTGCAGATGGATCACATGATATTGTCCAGCAAGATAAAACGCCGGAGCTTCCATAGACACCTGATAGAGGAAGTCCAATATTATAGCCTAAAGAACACTGTTGCAGTATAAAGATATGTCATCATATAGCGCTTAACCCAGGAGGTGGGGGGGATAGATCTTTCACGAGAATTATTAAAGTTTCGTTTCCTGAACTTGCAACCTTCTGGAGGAAACGACCCCACCCTCAGAAGAGAACCCCGACATGCATCGTGAAGTCTGCTGATTCTCACCGCCAGGAGACTGCCACCGTTGTTTCACCTTTCCACAATAAATTTCCCAGTCCTTTACGACGAGGAAGCTGTTATGCTAATCAGAAATATCGGTGAACCGTAGAGCGCTTCTTCTTTTAAAGATATCCCGGACTGCTCACTTTCTCTTTACAGCTAACGCTTACTTGAGCTTCCAAAGCCTTTGCTTGCCTTGTAGCAGGAAAATTTTACTGTATTTTGAGTCTCGGAATCTTGGATAAGCTTGTTGGCTTCATCGGCCGTTGAAACGGAGAAGAAATTATCAGACAGCTTAGTGCAAGCATTCATTATTATTTGATAAACAAAGACCTGGCGAGGCAAATTCCCGCCAGTATTTTAAAAAAATTTGTAAAACAGGGCAGCGGTTAATCTATATTTTATTTTCTCATTCGTGTCGACACGATCATTCTTCATGAATGCGATCCGATCCCGGGGCCATTCAAGGGATGTTACTGAGTACTTTCAGTGTCTAGTTTCATTCAATAACATACGCTGAAGGTCCCCTCTTAGTTACGGAGCAAAAAGAGGTTGAAGACATCACAACATCCTTTCCAAACGGAAACAGTGGCATCTTCTTGATTGAATTGATCTGGATCAAGCGAAGTAGGATCGAAAAACGGGGCAATTTGCTCAAAACAAACACCAGAGTCGATGATGGAAGCAGCCATTAGACAGTCATTAGTGGCCAATATAAATAAACCCCGAGGGCAGCATAAGCGTGACGTCATTAGATTACGAAAGCTGGCCGAAGATAAGAGGGCCTTTCGACGGATGTTAACGAGTGTCGACCTCGCATTAAGCGAATTTCGATAGACGCCATTTTGTTTACTGTGGCGCGTGTCACGTGCGAATTTCTTAAGCACATGTTTTAGCCTGGTTCCTAAGGTTAACCAAGATGGCCGCTTGTTGACATTACAAACTCTTTTCTTTGGCTTCTTTCGTTCGTCTTCGGTGTTCCTTCATTGCCAAAAGCTTCGAAATGTTCGACAAACATAGCCAACAATGTTTTAACACAGGTATTTTGACAATTTGAGGTTCAATTTTACAGTTTATAACCACAACGCTCACGTTCGTTACGTGGAAGATGCGTATTTTTCAATCGGAGGCGCAGTTAGCCGTACTTGACAAGAATAGAACTGCTTTCAACGGCCTGGAATAATTTTGAACGCTTTTTAACGCTTCAAACGGTGTAGAAACAAATTTTTAACGCTTTTAATTTTAACGCTTTTTTTAACGCTTCAAACGGCCTATAAACAAATTTTTAACGCTTTTTTTAACGCTTCTAACGGCATGGAAGAAAATTCGAACGGTTTTTCAAACGCTTCTAACGCTTTCCTTAACAGTTTTAACGCTTTCCGAACGGTGAACGAACGCTTTAGACCGTTTAACGGATAACCGTTAGTGTCCGTTTTCCCGTGGAAGGTCACACATAGTTTGGGAAATGAATAAAATCCCTTGGTGTGACCATTCTAAAAAAGAAAAATTATGCCTTTGATAGTGCATTCACCCAGCATTGTTTTGTTTCCAAGTATTTTTACTTGTGAAACAAATTGTGGAACAAGTTTTGTGGCAATATGCAAAATGCGTAGACGCCTGTCTTAATTAATTGGCCCTGCACGAGTGCCCAATATCAAAACGATAACTGTCGAAGATCGATCATTCCAGAACGCCCCTTCGATCAAAGTAAGCGCTGAGCGTGCATCGTTCCCGAACCTTTCATTGTGGTGATTTTGTAGCTTTCATTCATATCAGTACCACTTTTTGACGGACTATTTTTGCGGAAGTTAGGCAAACAGGAAATGAGGATGTTTTCAGACCTGCGATCCAACATGCTGTTCTCTGTGCAATTTTCCTTTTCAAGCGGTGCGGATGAATCACGTACATGGAACACTCATTCCTTTTTCGAATTACAAGGTTAGTAGTTTTATTTTATATGTTTATGATATACCTTGTGAGTGAGTTAGTGTCGAATATTGCATGCCTGGCCATTAAGAAATCACTTTATCTCCTCAAAAACATAAAACCATGCACGAACGTGGCTAACTAGAAAGGCAGGAGAAAATTATTTCCCACTTTCACTGAAGATGTAAAATGGTACATTTTGTGAACAAATGTGATAATGAATTTTAGTTTTTGTTTCCGAGTTGATTTCTTAATGATGTGAGAGCTGAGAGCAAAATATCTGATATCTCACGTTCCATGTTTATATTTATATGCTGCAATATGAATAACAACATGACCGTTGGAAACTCCTTTTTTTATTCAATCGCACATTTGTCGCAAATCTTTGTTATAACAGACCATTATTGTCATTACAAAAAACATTGGAATTCTATTTAAGCTTAGGCATTATGTGCCTATGAGTATACTCAAACAACTGTACTATACTCTCATATATTCGTATCTAATATATGGATTAATGAGCTGGGGTACCACACACCAAACTAAGTTAAATAAAATTAAAATAAATCAAAATAACTGTATTCGCTGCATCTTCTTTGCAAACAAATCTTAAAGTTAGAGAATATTTTTTAATTAAAAATTGACACTGATGTCATGTGCAAACAAAGAATAAGCTACATGCTGTATTGGAGCAATACATACCCCACAACATTGTACCACTATTGTTATTCAAATTACTGTGCACAGTTTTTGAAGAACTGGGAATGCACAGAATAAATTATTAACAAGTTGCTGGGTATTCTGTAGTATACCACTGTATTCTCTCATGTTAACATCACACTCTTCTGGGTTTGATTGACTGATTGATAAACTTTATGTCAAATGTTTGGCATTACCTGCTAATGGGGAACATGACTAGAGGAATACATACTAAGCAGTATACTAAGCATGTGTACAAAATGTGGGTTATCTTAGTCTAAAAGTTATTAAAACAACCAGCAAATTCATCCCGCACATGGAGTCGAAACAACGGTCACCAACATAACACATCCTGGGTTCAAAACATTTACAACATTAGAAGCCTGTCACCAACAAAGCCTGCTAGCATGTTACACTTAAGCCAGCTGCTTTCCACAGGCTGAATTTCACTGCCCACTCTCACAGAACACACTTCTAATCTAATAATTTAGTATCTACGTTAGTATCTATGTCAGTATCTAAGTCCAATTATTGCAGGGCTGTAATGCCAGCCAAAGACCTGTTTCAATATGAGAAATACAAAGTCAAATTTGGTAAGCCATCAATGTTTTTTAAGGAGGCCTTGGAAGAAATTATTGAAAACCCTAAAGTGAGATATGGCCAACGTGGAATGCCTGTGGAATCTGAGTCTGAGGAGGAAGAAGAAAGTGAGGAGGAAGAAGAGCCAACTAAGGGAAAACAGGTGATTATATAGTACTATATAATGAACAAGAGGCTCCTCGTAGCCTTAACTTGAACGCTTTCTAGTGTCGAGGTATTCTATAGCCTCGGTTATAACAGGTATTTGATTTGATTTTGAATAAGACCCTGGTTAGCTTGGGCTACAATGCAATGGCTTCCAATCGCACCCCCTCTACTTGCTGAGAAATTCAATCGAATTATACAGTCACCATACTAGTGTTTGGAGATCGGTCGATGGTTTTGGCCATACTGTGCAACAATTGGCTGGATTTTTTTTAATGGTTCCGCTTTGAAATTCTCGAAGTTACCTCATTTTTTTTTCATCATCATTTTATTTCATTAGACACACTTTTAGATTGGCACGACTTTATAGAATTTCCAAATTTCCAAAACTCTTTTGGATTATTTTCTTCCATGAATGGGATTTTCTCTAACATGTCATTTTGAAAATTTCTTTTCAGTCGTTTTACAAGTCGCTTATAGTCCTTTTTCATAGCGAACAATAAGAAGCCTAAGTTTCGCAACTCTTTTTTGAAAGAATGACAATTCCTATCGAACCATTTCTGCTTTTGGACTGTATTCCTTTGCTTTTTCTTGAAACAAATTACAAAAATACATAAAATACAATATCAAAAAAAGGATATACCTCCTCCTCTCTATGCATTAACTTAACCAGTTTTGGCTATCCATGATTATAATACTAGGTATGCCACTAGGTACTAGTATACTGTACGTACTAGGTACTGTACCTAGTACATTATAATACAAGGTATGCCATATTTGCTTGCTCCTGGCCTCGCGCGAATCAGCAAAATCTGATCTATCTTTTATACTATTGCATAATCATGAGAGCTCAACATTTAGCGATTAAAATTGAAATAACTAATTACTGCTTTCCTCTCAAAAATCATGACAAACTTCAGGAACAAAATTTTACTGGTAAACGAATGCAATACATATATTCAACTAAACACAAAAATTCGCTCTGCGCGAGAATTGAAGGTGACATAAGCTATTTATACTTTACAATCTGTCCAATCTGTCAAGTGTTCAATAAATTGGATATTATATTTCATTATTTCACGAATTGATTATAGCTCAATTATTATGATTGCTCATATGAAAACAAACTTTCCCCTGCCATTTACCTTCCTCAAAACGTCTCCATTTTAAAACTACACCATGAAATTCTCAAACTGCGTTTCCTGAAAACACACATTTGACCTTTCTTAACCTTCTAAAGGATCACTAATGGCTTTACGAGAAAAACACAAATTTCTTGAACCTTTGAAGATCAATTAAGCAGTCTCGGACACATCCACTTAAAGACAAATTTGAAAGATTGATACGTAACATTAACTATTGAAACTTAAAAAAATTATGACATGCCAATTCCCTAGGGAAGTTAACAATAGGGACATTTACAATAGGTCCGGGGATACTCCCCAAAAATTTTAGTGGCGGTATGCGACGCCCTTCTTGAAATCCTAACCGGTATTACCAAACATATCCTTAATGCCCTTATATAGCTTGTATAAAGAACCCCCACGACAAAAGTTAACAACTTTTATCCCTTTTTGTACTCATACCTATATCTTGTTTGGTCACATGCACGCATTAACGAGATAAAAAGGGTTTGAGTCATCTTTATTGTACACTGTATTCTGTAGTTGCTCCACATTACCATTCATCCCATGCTGCTTTTCTGATTAAATTCTCAAAGCTGTCAAAAAAAAGTATAGTCATGCCTGCATGGTTACACAAGGCATTGTGCTTGAGTGCATTCTTTTACCACTCAAGTACTCTAGTATCTTGTTTCAAAGATAGCTGAGTTTTTACTCAGCATGGGCAAATGTCTCGCCAGTGTAATCAATTTGATTAAATACTTCAGTTGACACTGCAAAAAGAAAAGAAACTTGATCAAGGTTAACGTTTTTACAGTGTACTGTGTTTTTACTGTCTCGCTCGGTAAAACGTAGCTTTACATCCGGTTGGGGTATCTATTTGTTGTGGCATATTTCATGGCATGATATGGTAATTAGTTTACCTGGAAGCTTTACTTTGCAACATACCTGGCACTGATGTTTTATAATCCGATCTAAGGACCATTGTAGTTTGGATTTTGACAACAAAAGATTAATTTTCCGACAAACTAGAAGGTCTCTGCCTTTTTCTTACCACATACCAAGACAGGAAGAATGAGCGAGCGGGGTCTAACACAAGTGGAAATTACGGAGAAAGCGGATGCCATACCAGGAGAACGCATTTGCACTGTTGGCATGTGTTTTTACAAGCCTGTTAGGGAATGTGCATTAGAGCTACCTTAAACAGAGACTTTGCTCTACTGCTTGACCGTACTTGAACACAAATACGATTGAGAAGCGGACTTGGTGCGTATCAATTCACTTTTCCCGTGACATTTTGAATGTTTCAGAATTGCGATATGACTTGTGGTCTAAAATTCCTTTCTTTTCATTTTCTTAAGCTTGGTCCTAGAAGATACATGTGCGCGATGGAGTCGCAGAGATCCAGTAAGATCTGCCAGGTCTCACAGAGTGACCATCTCAATCCGCGTGAGCTCCAGGAAGCTTCACCTTGTGCAAGATGCACTTCAATTATGCAACTTGACAGTGGTCCAAGAATAGAAGGACAGTTTTTATTTGTTGTCTGAAATATGTGCGACATGTTTGGAGAAAAAGGTTCCTAGAAATAAGTAATTATTGTTACTATCAAACAGCACTGTTGTAATATCTGCATGATAATAAATGTGTCAGTAAGAGGAAAATGCAGCTTGATGCGATTTTTTATTTGTTGCTTACTTTCTTCACTGTTAAGACTGTTTATACATTCATAATTTTTACACCTTCTGATTTCATAATACGGGCTTAACCCCCTCAGGATGCACCCTTTTAATATCCTTCCTTCACTAATGATGAAGAAAAAAATTCAGAAAAATTTGCATTATTTTCAATCTCCCCCAAATTTGGAGGATAGCAGGAAGGTAGTGTGACAGCAGTCTAAGCCAATCACTGAGCAAGTTTAGGCCAGTCAACTTACCATTTGACTCCATGAAGTTGTTTACAAAAAACAATCAGGGAGTAACTATGACTCTTGTCTCATGGGAGACACCTTCACAAGTTAGGTCAGTCGTTCTGCTTGTGCAGTCTGCTTTATTGCTGTACTTCACCTGCGGGTAATCATCGAACTGGCCTCGGTGGGAGCCGTAAGTACTGGCCATTAGGCAGTGGAAACTAAGTCTCCTTGGCTGTGTGGGGTTAGCTCCCCTGCACAGTCAATGTTGCTACTATGACACAAAACAAATTACAAGAGGGGGAGGCCTCAGCTGCCCTCCCTAGCAACACACGGGCTGGGGATGAAGCTGCAAATGCTGGGGGTCTTCGTATCTGTCCTGAATGCCAATGCACATTTGGGTCAGTGAAGGGACTTTCTTTGCATCGTCGCCGAGCCCATCCAGATGAGTATCATGCTGAGAGTGTTCCTAAGCAACATATGACAGCTCGGCGGGATCATGAGGAGATGGTATTCATGGCTAGGTTAGGGCTCTAGCTGCAAGCAGAGGGTGTTCGGAATATCAATCAACGATTGGAGGGAAGGATAGGTCTCCGTACCCTGGAGGTCATCAAGGGGGTCTGCAAGAGCTTGGCCTACCATGAGCAAATCGGTTCTATGCAAATGGTTCCGGTTGACAGCCCTCTTCGTGAGCCGGCTTTAGAGCAGAAGGAAGAGGAGAGCAAGGAAAGGGAGGTGATTGAACGCACTTTGTCCATGGAGCCCACGGGACCAAACGTTAGACCCATACCAGTCTCTAGATTGGATGACAGGGCTACTAGGTTACGGGAGGCCATAAACAGACATGGACTCCCTGATGGTATTAACATCTTTACCATACCACTCGGTCTCCCAACGCCCGAGACATGGCAGATGTTTGACATTGAATATGCCAGGTGGTGTCCACCATGGTCCGGAGAAACAATAGACTACGGGTGCCTGGACAGTTGCCTACATGACCAAGGGCGAGGCGTAGAGTAGGCTACGCCCGCACAGAGATTGCATTTCAAAAGAACAAAAAGCATTGTGCTCGGAACGTTTTGTTGGGTGCCTGGATGGTGGAGCCTACCCCAGTATCTATGCAACAACAAGACCAGTACTGGCGTGGCATATTCCAAACACTGTCCTAGGACGATGAGCATCAACCTGTAGCGAATTGTCCTGTCGAGTTGATCCGATGGGGATATGGGATGTGACCTCTGCCCTAAGACATGTCGGATGGAGACCGAGGGCCTGATGGTCACACCCTTGATGATCTGAAGCAAATCCGGTGCGAGGACCTAGCAGCCCACTTCAATTTGTGGCTGTTAGTAGGTTACCAACCTGTGGCCCTCCGCTGAGGAGACTGTGCTCATCCGAAAGGAAGAAGGTACCCAATTGCCTTCAAAGCACCGTCCGATTACCATTGCGGATATTACCATCAGGTACTTTCATAAGATCTTGGCGAAGCGTATGGCAGCTTTATTGCCGTGGAATACCCGCCAAAAAGCATTCCTTTCAGGGGACGGGGCGGCTGATTCAATTTGGCTGCTCCAGGCGATGATTAAACAAATCAGCATAAGTTACAGTCGCTTAATATCGTATTCCTGGACATCAAGAAGGCTTTTTATTCTGAGTCACCAGAGTATTTTGTTGGCCGCTGAAAGAATGGGCATGCCACCACCATTCCTTGCGTATCTAAGGGAACTCTACCAGGATGCCCAAGCAGTGCTTAGGTTTGGGCCGGAGCGTAGCGAGCCTATCTTGGTTACACGAGGGGTTAGGCAGGGAGACCCCATCTCTGTACACCTCTTTAATGCAGTAATAGACTGGTGCCTGTCAAAACTAGATCCCTTGATAGGCATAATGGTGGGGGACATTATAGTAAATGCAGCTGCCTTTGCTGATGATACAGCATTGATCGCACGAACACCGCGGGCCTTCAGTGCTTACTGGACTCCTTGTCTGCTGAGTTTCGACTTAGCGGCCTGGAGATCAGTGCTGGCCTGACAGGCAAATCTGCTTCATTACGCATAGACATCAATGGAAGGATGAAACAGTGGATTGTCAAACCACTTCCCCACCTGCGGTGTCCATAAAGGAGGTACAGCAGTACCTGGGGGTGCCTCTGTCTCCAATGAGGACTTGTGCGGATGTTGCTGGTAAGCTTCAGGATGGTTTGAATAACATCTCACAGGCACCTCTGAAGCCCCCAGCAAAGGATGTACGTGCTTAAGATCAACCTCATTCCTTCATTGTACCACCAGCTAGTGCTGGCGTCGTGTACCAAGAAATACTTGAAGTGGCTGGATCGGATGATGAGAGCATTCGTAAAGACTTGGTGCAAGTTACTGCATGACACGCCGACTGCCTTCTTTCACAGTCACATCAGTGATGGGGGTTTAGGCATTGTTACACTAGAGCATCAGATTCCATTGCTCAAGATCAAGCGCATCTCCCATCTCTGGACCAGTGATGATTCAGTGATTGGGCAAATGCTGACAATGGAAAGTACTGAGTTTTTGCTGGCGAGGCAAACAGAGCCAACTTGCTACCTCGGGGTGCAGATTGTTAGTAAGGAGGGCTTGCGGGCTGCTCTTGCTGACGATCTGCACTTTCATGTTCACGGCCGGGGTTTAAGGCAAAGCTCTGTGGTGTTCCAGCACCAACATCAATGGGTTGCTGATGCATCGGTACCACTGAGTGGCGCAAATTACATCGGCGCACTTAAGGTCAGGGGAACCTTTTGTACACAGCGGTCCGAGCTGCCAGGGGTCGTCCCGATGCAAGTGTTGCGTTTGATGCTTGCGGGCGGCCTGAGAGCTTGGGTCATAACTTACAAGTTTGTCCCAGAATTCATGCTTCTAGGATATCTCGTCACGATGGGATTGCAGAGATCATTAAGGCCGCTGCGGCTAAGGCTGGGTGGCATTGCACAAGGGAGCCCGCTATACCAACTACAGCAGGTCTTCGCAAACCTGATCTGATATTTCATCACACAGACAGGATTACCTACGTGCTTGATGTAATGGTTGTAGCCAATCATGCGGAGCTGGAAGAGGCACATCAACGCAAAGCCGCTTACTACGGTACGTCAGAGATTGAGTGATGGGTGAAGAATAACATCTCAACAAATGAGGTGCGTTTCTCTAGTGTCACACTCAGCTGGCAAGGGTTGCTGGCAAGGGTTGTTGGCAGTGTCATCAGCCACAACCCTGCGCGAAATGAAAGTGGGGAAGAAAGTGAAGCAGACCCTCTCAGCAGTTACATGTGAGAGAGGGTTGTGGATTTACTACCATTTCAGGTGAAGTACCTTTAGTGTTCGTGTATGAAGCCAAATGGCTGATTAAATGTGAAACTCCCAGTCCTGAGGGTGAGTTAAGCTTCTCAATTAAAATGAAAAGCAATTATGTATGAGTGATGCAGAAACTGTAGCATGGCCAGTGTAATTGTAACGTTATTATTGTGCATTGTTTAGTTATACTTGTACAGATGGCAACCTTAATTGCCGTGGTATTGGCTATTCACTGTACATGTTGGCCGACTGCTGTGCTTCGGTGGCTCCAGATCCATGTCATCATGCAAACACACAGGAAGGTAGTGGGAGGGTAGTGGGAGGGTAGTGTGACAGTAGTCTAAGCCAGTTTAGGCCAGTCAGCTTACTATTTGACTCCATGAAGTTGTTTACAAAAAACAATCAAATTTATGCAAAGCAATTAAGATCCTCCTGTGTCGACCCAAAGACAAGACAGCGACAACGTAAGAATTTCAAGCAATAGAGAATCTGAAATTGATCAGTTCTAGCGCAGAATCGATGTTATTGACTTTGAAAGTGGAGCAGTGTTTCAACGCGTGGTCTTGTGTAAACATGCGGTCCGACTGTAAGGTAACTCAAAAGGCAATAGACCTCTTTAGCTTGTAGGTTTTGTTTTCCCAATGTAGATCATGTCATGTTATCCTAGAGAACTGTTTCTTTTCAATTTTGTTTTCTTCACGTGCATGTATGCATAATTTCTGAAAAGACAAAAAACAAATTCCCTTGAGAACATCACATGACCTACATTGGGACAACAAAACATACAAGCTAAAGAGGTCTATTATGATACTTAGATGTGATATTTACCTTTGAAATCTGGTTATTGTTTCGAATAAATGTCTTGGCTTACTTTTGGAAAGATATCTGGCAAAAATGGTTTTTGAGCCGAGAGGAAACCAAAATAGAGACGTGATGCGAGATCTTTTCTTATCAAGTATTGTGTTTGCATGAAGTGGATTCCTCTGTATGTATTTACTTTGGGAAGACCCTGGTGCTCAATATAACAAGGAAACTGTGCTTTTAACTTTTTTCTTGTACTACACATCAGTTTGAACTAACATTCTTTTTTGTCCAAAATTATAGCCAATTGTGGAATAGTTATGCTAATTAAATGCAACATCATGGTATATCTTTCCAAAAAAAATTTGGAAGAAAAGTTATTTACTACTCTTTTATTATAACATATAGCTTTCTACACAATTTTAAATACCTTTTGAGAAAATAAAGAATAATGTCCATTTTGACACTTTTTTGCTGAGTTCTGCAAGAGTTAATTGAGCCAAAAATTATTTATTAATTTTTATTCTGGACCACAGAGAACATAATAAGAAAAATTTATCTGCGCACGAGCGAAATCAGAGGCCACTTTTGAATAGCTGTCAACTCTATAAACTCTTCTGTTTTCACAAGCTATTGTGGTGTTAGCTGTCAAAATATGGCAATTGATGCAAACGAATAACGATTTCAATGCTACAACCTCGGACAAAACTGTTGCGACACTTTTCATCTATTTCTAAATTTAAGGCCAAATTTCCGCGTCAACAAACATAAAGAAATCCCCCCTCCCCACCCCCCATGCAATGTTGTTTTGTTCTAAAAACTGTCTGATTCAAATGCAGTAATACCCAAAACAACATTGGAAGGAGGGGGAGGGGGAGGGCGCATATTTATATTGTGGTGTGGGAAATTTGTCTCAGAAGTATACCAAAATGTAAGGGTAATTTCAGTTTGTCTCAACTAGTTTTGTCCGGGGTTGTCTATAGACTATTTTTTATTTCTATATCGTTGTCAACTTTGAAATTACCTTCCTGTTGTTTTTTCTTGTGTGTTTCATTATAGTCGTTATTTTAATACATTTCTTTGTTTGATTGGAACACGAAATAAAAATTGGAGCGGAAAATTTCAAGTTGTGGGTCTCGAATTGCATAGGTTGTCAACAGGTTTATCGCTGGGAATGCTACAATGAGTACGGCTTGTAAACAAATTGCGCGTCTGTAAAGTTTTGGAGGTGGAATTTTCAATGTTATTTTGAATCAGTAGTTAAAATGGATCTGTTAAAGTCATATGATAGTGACGAATCATTTTGCGATGATTTCAGAACCCGCGTGTGTACAACTTGGTGAGAAAGATGTTAGAAGTGTCTATCTCTTAACTTATAGCCAAGCAAATATGGAGCTATTTTGTTCGCGCAAAGATTTTGCTCTCGCTGTTGTTTGGTCATTCAGCAATGGTAGTGCAAAAATTGTCCAGTGGTGTTGTTGCCGTGAGAGCCACCAAATATCGGGAGAACATTACCATCTAGCTGTGAAACTAGATCGAAATCAGCGGTGGCTATCGTCGAAAGAATTTTTGCGCAGTGAGTATGGCATCGTTGTGAATTATTCAAGTTGTCATCACAACTACTATAGCGCTTGGAGATACATGACCAAGTCAGACAGCAATTATATAGAAAGCGTTGATCATCCAGACCTAAAAAACAGCCAGGAACCTAGAACAAGTTCAGCAAGTCGTGCAAAGAGGAGCTGGTGTAAGGGTTTGAGGAAAGCAAAAGAATGTGGTGCTCTGGATGACACAGAAAGCGAGGAGGAAATGGGAGATGCAGATACACCCTCCAATAGAAAAAAAAGAAAGAAAAAGCGGCTATCTGCGTTTGAAGTGTCCGAAATTATTGTCGAAAAGAAACTGAAATCTTTAGTGGAACTGCAAGCTCTTGCTTGTGAACAAAAACGCGAAGGGAAAACAGATCTTGCGGAATTTCTTATTAACCGCACGCCTCGTGTGGTGGCGGATATATTAAATTCTACGTGGCAAATTGAAAACGCACAAGAGAAACTGGCACGTTCTAAGAAAACCCGAATGCAAATTTTAGAAGAAGCGAGAGAAAGTGAATGCGCAGAAGGTTGCGGTGGTCAGTGGCAGATTTGTGCGGAAGAAATTCTCAGTAACAATGGAGTTCCTGTAAACGTGTTTTGTGACGCAGTGACAGAGGTTTTGAGTAAGGGAAGAGGTAAATATCGAAACATCATGATAACTGGCAATGCGAACTGTGGTAAAACCTTTCTGTTGAATCCACTCACTGTGATTTATCAAACATTTTGTAATCCTGCAACAGGAAGCTTTGCGTGGGTAGGAGTGGAAAATGCGGAGTGCATTTTTCTTAACGACTTTCGATGGTCGCCTCAAATTATACAGTGGCACGATTTATTATTAATGCTTGAAGGGCATGTGGTTAATCTGCCAGCCCCTAAAACGCACTTTTGCAAGGACATTTCGTTAACTTCTGATATCCCGATATTTTGTACTAGCAAACACCGTTTCATGTACGTCAAGAATGGCATTGTGGACGAAAGAGAATGCGGAATGATGGATGTAAGATGGAAAATATTTCATTTCACGCATCAGATCCCGCGGGAGCAACAACACGAAATCCCCTCTTATGCAAGGTGTTTTGCTGAACTTGTTATTCCGTCAGGAAGATAATAGCTTTGCCTCTGACGGTTAACTTGACATGTAGAATGCAATAGAACATTAAAACGACGGTTAACATGACTTTTCAACGGTTAACAGCTGTTGACACTAATAAGTTAGATATATCATTAGTTCTTTTTATAAAACGCTGTTAACCGATGTTAACTGTTGAAATGACTATAATCCCTTTTGTTAACCGTTTTGTAAATGCTATTCTGTTTTCAGCGTTTTTATTCGTATACATAAACACTAGGCTCATTTGTAAAGCATTTTAATGGCTATTTTATTGCAAGAAAGTTTTCCGCCTGCTTCTGTTAATGCATAATTAATTCATATTGTCACGCGGTGCGTGATTCTCAAGGCTAAATACAGTCACGTGACATTGTTTTTCTCCTTCTTTCTGTTGTGTTTCCTTCATACTTTATTTTACTGCACTGTTGTTTTATACTTGCTTTCTTAATATTTCGTTCTTTGTCCTTTCCCCTTTATTACTAAATTCAGTCGCTGATCCATCGATGCAATTATTTTGTCAACTACATGAACTGGAATGTTCTTAATTGTTCTAATTACGCGTGAAGTAAATTCGTCGTAACTTTCCTGTGTAATATTCAGTTCCAAAGCTTCTCTTTCCAGTTCGACTTTAACGACATTAAAAAAATTTTCAATGCAGTGTATATCCCCACTCCTAGGAGGAAGTTTCAATTGTTCCGCCTTATTGCGACAAACAACCTTACGTACGCATGCACTTTTTTGAACAGGACAGTTGTCCTGAACCCATAAGTGCGATCCATTCTTGTCTGCTTTCCTGAACGTTTTGTCAAAATTATTATTTACAAATGCAGCAAAGTAAGCTCCATCTAATTTTTCATACTTATGACATACAATAGCGCCTTTGCCATAACTTATAGCTACAATTAATTTCAGGACTTTTCCCCCGCTGCCTACTTTGCTTCCCTTTGCCGTACACCCACGAACTAGTCCTTCGGACTTCTTACGCCAAATACGACCGTGGGGTGCTTTTGCTTGATCTGCAGGATTTCTTTTATACCAAAAACTAACACCATCTAAATAAAAAGCCACAGAATCTTTCCAGACAGCTTTTGAATACTTTTTTTTCATCCGTTTAGCGAAGGCCACGCGATGTTTAATGTCCTTTTCCGTTAACAAACCTTTCTTCCGTGCTTGAAGAAAGTGGTAGCCATTTTGGTGTAAAAATCGCCGGACTGTCTTATTGCTTACGTGTTTAGCGCTAATTCCAGCTCGGGACATTAATCTAGAAGACGTGAAGTTCCCTTCTTGAGGACGGTCCCGGCCAAAATCGTTCTTAATGGAACGATAAGACTCCACTGCTTTAAAAAATTGCAACTTTCTCAATCGCGCGAACATTGCAGTTGTGTGCATTGACTAGAAAGTCCTTCAAAATGAGACACCCAATAAACACAAAAAAGTCAGCGATTTTCGCAGAATATCAGCGTTTGAATTCGAAGAACAAAAATGTCCGTTTTTAACGTCATAGAAAAACAACAAAAATCACGTTTTTGCCATCAGTTGTTTTTATGGAAATCATCGTTGCAAACCCAAAAGTCAACATTCACAGCAAACTTCAGTCCTAGTCCTACCTTAGAAGTGATTTTTTTATGCTCTTATTCGTTGCCAGGCCGAGCTGCAGCCTCTCGTTCTTGTGCATCCTGGCCTTGCCTCGATTTTCAACATCACGACCGCACTGCATGCTGGGAAATATCGAGAATTTTTGACAGGGTTCGTTCCGTCCCCCACATATTTCATATTTATACTAAGTCCACAGCCACTGCGACCTACCACCGAAATTTCACGCTTGTTGTGTTCTTCAGTGGTCGCAACTTCCAAAATATGCCGTGGTAGGTCGAGAAATTCATCCAGAGTCGAGTCCCAAAGCTGCTTCGTTTTGTGGCGGCCATTTTTCCAGTTCAACGAACAACGAGCCAAATTTTTAGACGAAGTACAACACCTAACTCGCTTCATTGAGAAAGTGGACTCTTAGCTACCTTCACGCTTAATGATGCTCATCAGGCAGCTACTAAAGATGAAAAATGGCTGTAAACTTACCAAAAATCGCATACAAACCATATTTGATCTGTTCGTATCGCTTAACGAAGCAAAAACACTACGTCAGAATGACGTTTCTTGTAAACGCGAGCCTTCAGTGTTTTAGAACAGCAGCACTTTCCATGGTAACCCCAAATATGGAGTCACGAAATCCTATGGCTCGTTTATATGCAGAAAATCAGTCAAAAACGTAAAAAGTCACCGTCGTCAATGGGTTAATATGGTTCTCTCTTCTCGCGCACTCAACTTCTTTGGTCGTCCTCCAGCGTGTTTTTTGCGCCTTTGTCTACTTCGCTTCATCCAGGACCCGTTCTTAATTATTCTGTAGACCGTTGCCCGCGATATATTGCATCTCTTCACAATTTCCGTTATAGATAAATTCATCTCGTTGGCCAAATAAAAAATATACGCCCTTTTGCAAGCATCTATTTTACCTTTAAAGGCCATAATTGCTATCTGATTTCCTTAATAGCTTGTTGTTTTACCGCCCTTATTATTGACGTCATAATTTATTGCTTCTAATTCTTTCAATTATCTCCTTTACACATTTTCAGAAATTACAAAGCATTTACGTCTCTTGAAAATTTGAAGGTGCTCCCATTTTTTAGAGAGAAGTTACATCGAATTAAAAAACTTGTCTTCATAGACAACCTCGGACAAAACTGTTGCGACACTTTTCATCTATTTCTAAATTTAAGGCCAAATTTCCGCGTCAACAAACATAAAGAAATCCCCCCTCCCCACCCCCCATGCAATGTTGTTTTGTTCTAAAAACTGTCTGATTCAAATGCAGTAATACCCAAAACAACATTGGAAGGAGGGGGAGGGGGAGGGGGGGGAGGGCGCATATTTATATTGTGGTGTGGGAAATTTGTCTCAGAAGTATACCAAAATGTAAGGGTAATTTCAGTTTGTCTCAACTAGTTTTGTCCGGGGTTGTAGCCTTCAAGCATAAAAAGCTCTCTTTAATTTTGGCCAAGCCTATTACTAGGCACATTAACAATACAAAGCGTGAGAAAGACCAGAGCACTCGAGGAAAGAAGACACACTAACACTTTATTTTTCATATGCATTCTGCCAGAACGCAAAAAATAGTGTTGCTAGGGCTCAGAAAACCTACAGGGAACCCCCTGCTCAAGTAAATGTTTCCCTGTTACTTCTGCTAAGAAATTGCAAAACATCCTCATTGGTTGTATTAACAATCAGGCCTTGAAACGGCTGCCAGTTCAAGAAATTGCCAGCAAACGAAGCAAGTGATGGGAGCACAAGCACTCAGATATTTAGAAGTACAAAAGAACAAGGATGGAAAGGTCTTACTGGTTGGTCAAGGTTTAAATCCGGATATTAAACATTGGCATCTTCAAGAAGCTGCAGTTCCTGTTCGAGATGTTAAGGATGTTAAGAAAGACGACAAAGATGACTTCACCGCACTCAAAAGGTACATCAACAAAGTTATTAAAAATGACTCCCTTGCCAAGACAGTGTCCTTAATTGCCTTACTTCGCGGCTGATTAACCATTCCTTTACAACCAGTGTGTTTCCTCAAAGATGGAAGACAGCAAAGGTCACACCTCTTTTTAAAACTGGCGATGAAGATGAAGTATCAAACTACCGCCCGATATCTGTCCTAATGATACTATCAAAAATCATTGATACATTCCCATGACTCCCTGTATACCTTTCAGTAGTTAATAAGGGTCATCTGGCAACAAATGTTGAGTGTCATGCGGAACTATTTAAAAGCAGCAAGATACGACACTAAGACGGATGTGGTACACATTGTGCAGCAGATACGATCAATAGAGAAATTATTGTTAGATTACAAACTAGATCCCGAAAATACAAAATCACCTGATATATGAACATATCAAAGTTTACTATTGTTCTTGCGACAACTAAAAACAAAATGGGCCAATCAAATTACCGCTTTAGGAATACCTCCGACTCTATTAACGGCCAACCAACAAAGACTCGTTGAATTGCAACTGCAACGACAACCGCAAGGACAAGTACCAGCTGCAGGACCACCAGGTCCTCCTGGACCACAAGGCCCTCAAGGACCTCCAGGACAAGGCGGACAAGTTCCACACGTGCCAGCGCGACCACCACCACCAGCACCGCCGCGCATTGTAGTGCTAGACAATCCAACTCTACAGAGCGTTAGAAATATAGAATTTAACAGAGCTCACGGAAATGAAAACTTACAAAATTATTTCGAGAATTTTACACCTCCCACTAGTAAAGAAATAAAGGAGCAATGTCTTGCTCTGAAAAGAACACCTACACCAAAATCGCATTACGAAAAACAAAAAGAAAAAGAAGAGAAAGAGGCAGAATCGCAATATAAAAAGTGGAGAGAAAAACTTCCAGCTCGATATAACGCAATGCATGATGAAGTAGAAAAGGAAGATTGGGAACTAGACAGTTCAGAGAAAGCTTGGGAACTGGAGAGTTTAGAGAAAGGCTGGAAACGAGAAGAATGACGAGGGCATGCCCGCAGGTCGCCCAACAGTATCTCGCTATAACTTACGTAAAAGGTCAAAATGGAAAAGGACGGAAAAGAAAATTACCTTTAGATAGCAGAAAACAATACGACCGATTTTCCCAAAGAAATGGCTACGACTTCCCATGATGTAAGTACAGCCTTTACAAATGCAATGGCGAACTTTGAAAGAAATGCCAAAAGACAAACAAGAATGCGAAAAATCAACATTGCAGGATGAATAATCTATTTTTGAACCTCTATCTATTCTAACTGAAGCCCATCTAGAGAAGCCTGCTACAAGAAATTTTACTATTTGCGATAATGGAGCATTTGCGCGAACTTGTTGTTGTAAACAACCTTTGCATGCTGCTTGTTGGTATGCGTGGCGTATTTCAAACTATGATAGGAGCATCACGCCGCATTGTCCGTATTGTAGGACAGAATTTATAAGAACCATTTTACCAATAATTGTAAATACTCTTATTTGGAATAGGGATGTAGTATTTTTTTTACTGAAGTAAGCAGCATTTTAAAGACTTAACTTTTAAAACCGATTTAAGTATACAATATGGTTGGTTAAGTCAGGTAAATGATACGTACGTAAATAATTTCTTTATGATTAAAGATAGCATTACTTATCCCTTTGGAGACTCAAAATCGAAATGTCTTCGTCGCTTGTACGCTTATTTAGATAAAGATTAAAATAAAATACCGCTGATCAATCAATGTTATCGCACTCACTTTTTCCTATCTATGCAACGATGGTTGACTACATTATTTTAGAATGCTCACAGCGACATTTCTGTCAGGTAGAAAGTTTTATGCCTTATAACATTGTTTTGGAATTGCTCAAAAAAAGAAATGATTTATTTAATAATCATCGTTCGTATATGCTAAGAAACAAAAAGAGCTCTGACTGCTTAATGAAAAGTCTGCGCGTGCAGGTTTTAGCTGTAGCCAAGACAGAATCATGCAGATGTCACTAACGTCACTAGAGCGTAAACGTGTACTTTCACTATCATACGCATCGTTAATTATGCGACAGTAAAAGACAAAAGCGCACACGCTTTTATTTTAAAGCAAATTATTTTATTTCAAAACATAGAAAATACAATTAAAATGTCTTTTAACGACATGCCACTCCCTAAATTAATTCATGTGTATATTTTCTTCCCAAATACGTCAAGCAGCGCTCTTAATTACAAACAGCCAACGAAGAAAATATATATTTACTTGCTAAATAGATGCTTCTACAACCACTAACAATAATTTTTACTTGAAAATAATCGCGAATGTGCTTATGAACATACATATTAAATGATAATAAAATCGGACGCCATTTATGAAAAGGTTCTGTACAGCAATGGCTTCCATAAGCCTTTCAATTCGTTCGAAGCGTAGCGTTTGGCGTAGGAGATGACCAACTGCTCACAGGGTAGTAACCGGCAGATTTAATTGTATGTTTTTATGACCGAGCCGATACATCTTCTGTAAATCGCACATACGCGTTCATCAGCTCTCATCTGGAGCGCGCACACATAGCAAAACCTATGGCCGCAAACCAGGGTGGCGTCTTTAGGCCTGTCCATGCAGATATCACAAGGGCTTGTTACTACACGGGGTGGACTGGGGTCCTTTGTGGGTCTTGAACTATGTTCTGTAATAACAGGGCTCAATGGGATGCGGAGTTGTCGTTCACTTGATCAGAAAATCTGTCCTTGCTGAACTCCTCCCCTGCAGGGAGGAAAGAGGTATCATCATAACATTTGTCCAGCACGTATTCCTCCGCTTGTAGCTCCTGAGCTATAATCACATCACCTGTTGTCTGCAGTTTGTCTGAAGTAATTCTGGGTTTGTCATTCAAAATCCACGGCCAAATTTTGAGTGGTCCACGCTTGAGGCGCATTTAAAGGGGCTTGTTTAGTTGTCTTGGTGCCCCGCCCTTGCAAAGAAGCCAACCCAAGAGATAACCAAGTCTCCTCATAACTTGCCTTGGTCACAGTAACGTTACTTGCTTGTTGGCCTTGCCTTGAGTTGACGAGAGCTTTAGAATACGATGTCTCGTTCATGTGTGTTGTTTCAGCTTGGTACAACACCGCCTCGTTGAAAAACGCCTCGGGTTCTTTGCTATTACGTTTTACAAGAATGGCAGCATAGGAATTTGGATTCTGCTTCGGTTCTTCGGGAGCGGGATCTAGACTCACGACTTTCCGCGGAGGTCGCTCCAGATATCTGTAGGAAGGATGCCGAAGTGGGCAATGATCTCCTCGATGGCAAACACCCCAGACCATGAACGTGGGACAGTCTCCAAACTTCATCATTTCAGCCTTACATCTCTCTTCCTCAGCAGCTTCTTCCATTTCTCGTTTTAACTCCTCCCTTTCCATTTCCTCTCGCCACTTTCGGCCAAACAAATCGCCTACAAGAGACTTATTCGGACATTTGACGTGGTCGGGTCGCCAACTATCATCTCGGTAGTTCAGATGTTCTAGCGGCTTAACCGGAACACGCACAGGGTATTTGGGATTCGCAATCCGCTCACGAACCTCGGGATCAATCACAAATTGGCTCTGCTGACCACCCAGTATCTCGTGTCCATTT
Source organism: Cladopsammia gracilis (assembly GCA_022457155.1). Lineage (NCBI taxonomy): Eukaryota > Metazoa > Cnidaria > Anthozoa > Scleractinia > Dendrophylliidae > Cladopsammia > Cladopsammia gracilis. The sequence goes on from JAJGOT010000589.1 coordinate 352,980, forward strand.
TGTCCATGTGCCAGCTTTAAATCATTTACTGCTTCCACAGAATGTTCACGTCCGGCTTTTTCTACAGTAAAGGGAGCATCAAAGACTTTGTTAGCTGCATTTGGATCCATCACTGCGTATTAAACTGCTGGGAACTCAACAAATAGAATTTTTCAACTACAATATGAAGCACAAACAAAGAGCAATTTATTAACAGCATCTACAAAACGGTAAGAATATATAAATATTTATATGCCTTTGAAACAGCTACACCACAAGTAGCGCGTCAGTAAACGACAAAGTGTTTTTGAAGGATGGCGTCAGGAAGGGTATTTGGTAAATTTTTCGATTTAATGCCTTCTCATTTCTCATTGCAATGGGGGCGTTTAATTCTTAGTGACACTTTTACTTATTACGGAACTCTGTACGTAAAAATTGACCATCCTCCCTTCATTTTTTACTTGCACAATCTTTTAGAGCATGAAAAAGTAACTGCAAAGGATGTTATTGGGTTTGTTGAATTGGTCCCTTATTTCGCTAACAACACCATTCACGACTATTGGGATGTGCATTTAGTTGTAAATCATGTGGGGCTAACAAAATATTATTATTAACTCCTCAATCTTTGGATCTGGGTTCAAAAGAATACCGTATTTTAAGGTGCACTGCTCCCATAAATAAGGAATGGGTTTGTTTGCAAAAAGAATGTTTTGAAAGGGAAATCATACCAGCAAATGAAAGCATGCAAAACAAACGTATTCATATTGACCAACATTTTGTCGATTGTTGCATTGCTTCTCTGAAAGCAAACCAATTCATTTATTCTCTTGGAGAAGATGATAGTCAAAGTTTTAAAATGGGTGAAAAAATGTTAACTTCGTTGTACAGAGAAAAAGAACTTTTACAGAAAAAGGTTTTTATGGGGCTACAAAACAATGTAAACGCCATGCCTTCAGAACAACATGCGCTCGTTTTCAAAATGGTGTGCGACGTTTGTGATGTGCACGTTAAAACAGAAAATTTCAAATTACAACGCTGTGGAGATAAACGCGACTTAAAAAATCAACAACAATGCTGTTCGCAATGTCTCTCGGCAATAAAGAAATTTAAGTATAGTTCTACAATATAATAATTTTCACAAGCAAATTACACAAATAACATACTGAAAAAAAGTGTTCTTTTTCAGCGTTCAAAAAATCCCACATCGAAGAGGAAAGTCTAAAGCCGGAGTTAACTTTCATTGGAACAGATGCTCCCAAGGTTAGTCACATTCTAGTTTTTATTTTTTATTTTACCTTAAAAGGTAAAGACTCAATTCGTTAACAAATCTAAATTTGGCGGTACAAAATTTTCATAGGCATTGCAATGAAAAGACAGTTTTCCTCTCAACATAATGCGGCGCGCTTCAATTTACATCTGTATGAGCGAGAGGATTAAATTAACGTTATTGCTGAGCGAACTATAATTTACCCGCGTCCAAAAAAATACAGATAACAAAAGATGCCCCACCTAAACTGAACTAGAGCATGTCCAATTAAGACCTACCTTTTCAAAATAGCCGCCGAAAAGAAACTAAGAGTTAACCTTATTAGTACATTATGGGAAATATATCTATTACTTCAATATACATTAGGTTTACTTTATCAATATTATGTAGCAAAGTGTGTAATGGGTTAATTTTTATTGAACTACTTGTAAGCCATTTTATTTAGTAAGGCAACCATTATTAACGTCGGTAAAGCGATATTAGACAATTTATTGGAAATAGCGTTATACAAGTAAATAAATATTATTATTATTATTATTAAAAAACAATTTAATTTTTTTTCATTAGCCGTCAAAACAAAGGGACCCGCATTGTTTAAGGAACACTCGAAAGAAGAAATGGAAGCGGCCATGGAGAATGAGAACGATGACGATGTCAATCAAGACGGACAATAATGAATAATTAAGGCAATAAAACGCGCGCTTTCACAGAAACAAATCATTTCTAAAACTCAAAATGAGTCGTAAAACTGCAGGTAGTAAGTTTCTAGATACCGAAGCCCTACTTTCCAAACGCAGCAAACGCATCATAGTTGATGATGAAAATGACGAAGGCGACGACCAGTTCACTGCATGAATGTACACACGAAGAACCATGCAAACTTGTTGAAGCCCCGGCCAAAACAAAAGATCCTCTGCTAAAGAATGAACTCTTCTACATTTGTGCACGCAAACAAGATGAACAACCATGCAGCCACGTGCTCTGCGCAACGAAAGTGGGTATTCAAGCAAATGCCATTGCTATGGCTTACAAAAATTGTAGTAAGAGAATAAGAGAATTAAATGTAAAGAACAAGGAGATTGCAGATTTTGCTTACATGCAAGCTCTGAAGAAATTTCAAAAGAAATGATTTGTTTCAGGCGTACTAAGAAGACAGTAAAATAACACTTTGAAACTTTTTCCCATTACAAAATAGCATTTTATTACACGCATCGTTGTTAGTATACAACATGAATGTGACAATAATGAGTTATGAATTTTACAAGTAAAGCATCGAATCTAGTATGTTTCATGCGTTGCACTTTTTTACATTTCACTCAATTTATAACAAAAGTATCGGAACTAGAATGTTTCACGCTTTTTCTTTTATACATTTTATATACAAAGCATGCTGCATTATCAGTGTAAATCCACGTGCTAAATAAAATTTTTGAAAATGTTATACAAAGACTCTTCGTGCATTATAACTCCCGTTCCTATGCAACAATGCTGGCAAAGGCTTATTGTCGTGGTTCCACTTTTTACACATAGCCTCGTAAGCCAATTCGTCTTTCCTTCCTTCTTTAAACTCCAAAAACATATTCTATACCTGCTCAAACCTTGTTTATTAAGAAACAACAACAATTCTCTATAATAGGCAGGATCTTTCAATTTATGATCTCTTAGAAAATTGCAAAATTGATCAAAACTTCCAACCTCTATGTGATTGAAATTCAATTCCGGATCGGCCACCAACAATTGGAAAGTGCGATAAACGGGCATCAACCTATCTTCTATTTTACCTGCAGGCAGATCTAAAATAGTATTCAAACAATAACATTTGGCAAGTTTTAAATTATCAATAATGTTATCTTTTATGGATTTCTCCCTCTCGCTTTCAATTTCTTCGATTCTTTTCCTTTTCAAAGCATTGTCCAAACGTTTAAACGAAACACTGTCAATGTTTTTAAAATTAGAACACCGCACTAGCCACTCATCCATAGGAAGTGGATTAATTTGCAGTGTACGCTCTAGTTCTGCAACAGCTTTCTGATGTGCATCAAGGCTAGTCATCACTTTATGGGTGGTTTCTCTAACATCAAAAATAAACTTATTTGCGTCCCAACCATAAATTTCTGCGGTCTAGCATAGAAATCGAACAAATGCGGTATCAAATTTTTCTCGTGGTTAGCGACGGCCATCTTGACATATTCTATTGTGGTTGATGTCACTCTGCTAGCCAAAGGCTTCGTTTTAAGCGGCAGAATTGTATCTTTCGATGGAAGCGTATCGTGCGATGTTTGAATGACTTCCTCTGCCGCTATAGCGGGAATGTTCGGCTGAGTAAACAACTTTTGCGTTACTTCGTCTTCGTTGAACAAGTGAGAAGACTGATCTTGTTGCTCAAAAACAACACCCCCATTACAGTCTGTAAACAGTGTTTCTGTTAAAGATGGCTCAAAACAGGAACTACCTATTGTAGCTGGAGAGGCAATGGAAGAAATGCTATCCACCATTCCGCTTTTACCATTACCATTTGCGGTCTTTCCTTTTCTAGTTTTTCTTCCAGTAGCGACGGTTAAATTAGACAACGATGCTGTATGTACATCTGCTGTAGTAGCGACAGCGCTGGAAACGGTAGAGATAGTATTTGTCGTTTCTAAAGCGGTGGTAAATGGTCCTGCTTTTGAAAAAGCAAGATCAAAATTATAAAAATCGACATTTCCAATGTCTTTGGTAGGACCAACATAGACACAGTGCGTCGCAATTAAAATAATTCACACTTGGTTTCATGTAATCCACGCTTCCTTTAATTACCTTTTCACACTCACAACTAATTAAAAATACAATATATTGTTCTTTTGACAAGCTCTACAAACTAATTGACACTTATAAGTACTTAACAATTAACTAACATCCATTATTTCTTTGGCCTGTTTCATTAAAACCAATATTTCTTTCCACCAAATATCATCTTAAAAACAGTGAAATCGCGAGACCTTTTACCTAAATCTAATACACGCAAAACATACCAACATAGACATGATGCGTCGCAATTAAAATTCACACTTGGTTTTATGTAATCCACGCTTCGTTTAATTATTCACACTCACAACTAATTAAAAATACAATAATATTGTTGTTTTGACAATTCTACAAACTAATTCACACTAATATCTACTTAACAATTAACTAACATCCATTATTTCTTTGGCCTGTTTCATTAAGACCAATATTTCTTTCCACCAAATATCATCTTAAAAATAGTGAAATCGTGAGACCTTTTATCTAAATCTAATACACGCAAAACAGCTGTATAATGCTTATTCTCGTCTCACCTAATATCATCGTTCATAATTACACGTAAAGACATGCAAGTCCAAACGGAGAAAACGTTTTATTTATCGTCGGCACAAATAAAAATTGAAGGCTGCTGAATGGTTCAATTCTTTTCCCTCATGAGGTCTTCTACACCTTTCTTTACTGCAATTTCAACACCCTGTTCACTTCTTTTGGATTAGCTTGCAACAGCGGACGACGCCATGATGAAATGAAGGCGCGAACTAGTTATTCTTCTGGAATTCAGAAAAAAGGCTCATCTCCTGCCCAGTACCCCCCTTTACGTAGCATTTCTCATCCATTATTCCAACTTTCAACAAGAGTAACTTCTTTTCTATCGGCTAACTTGAAGGCTCGATCTCTCATAGCACCATCCTTCTTCGAATTACATCGATAAGTTGTAAATTTCAAATTTGGATTTGAGACTCTCATCCGCAGCTCACAATCATCTATATTTGAGACGAATAAGTACAACAGCTTTCGCTTACTATCCTCCACTAAAATACGGTCGACATGTTGAATTTCGCTTAAATTCAAAACAGTTTTATCTCCTCTTCTGAAAGCCTCTTTTAAATGAAATACGAACTCATATTTGTATTCTACACCTTCTTTGTGCAAAAAACAACTACTGCTACTATTATTGTGCGCCATCAAAATGTAGTTGTTAAAAGCCCCTATGTCCGCAAACGCCAGTCGAAGTGATATGCAAAATTCACTTTCTTTGCAAGTACAGCATATTAAATTAAATTTATTCAATTAATCAGTAGTGCTACATTACACTTGCTTTACGGTTTTCTACAACGCCTGTACAGATTTTGCATATCAATCAGCTTTCACACTTTATGCACTAGACCGAGACCCCTACATTGCAAGCACATCTTAGTTGCAATCTTCCTTCCAAAAATGTTTGTGATAAAACCACAGCGCCTACAATGTAAACACTTGCTGGAATTTTCCTTGTCGACAATCAACACTGCAAACTCTCGGTCTCTACGCGCCAGTTCTTCAACTTGCTGGCCGTACGTCTTTTCTGTAGCCATCTTTTATCCGCGCAAACAACACCGCTCCTGATACCCTAACAGCTATAATTCGTCACTGAAACCGTCTCCCCACTCGCTCATTTTACAAAAAGAAAATCGCATGTGTCACTCATACAATTATCCGCGCAAACAATACCGCAATTAAATCAAACAATAACTTACAATCGCTGACTGCCTACTGCGCCCGCGCTCCGATTAGTTCCGCATGACACTCAACATTTGTAACCAGATGACCCTTATTAACTACTCTTTCTCACTGAAAATAATCTAATTTATCCTTGCCAGTCACGTTTTCGAAAATGCCATAACACAGACCCAGCCCTTATACAGATAATTGACGAACTGCTATTTAATCTGGATAAGAACAGAGTCAATGGCTTGGTGTTAGTAGATTACTGTAAAGCTTTCGATATGGTCGATCATGTTATTCTACTGGACAAGATGAAAGCATACGGTGTTGATGGCTGTTCCAGTCTTACTTAAAACAGGCGCCAACTTGTGTCTATGGGAGGAAATATCTCGGGCATTGCACATATGAGGCATGGGGTCCCTCAGGGTAGCATACTTGGCCCCTTGCTATTCATACTGTTCATAAACGACTTGCCTGCTACACGAAAGTTCTTCAAACATTGATCTCTGTGCCAATGATACCACAATCTCCTGGTCTGCTGATTGTGAGAGTATGGAAAGACTACAAGACTCTGAACCAATCTGTCTCAGAAGTTGTTGACTAGGCTTTGGCTAATAAGCTGCTTCTTAACGAGAAAAACACTAAGGTCCTTTTAATTAAAGAAACGCGGCTAAAAAGCAAAATGAACAATGTACCTAAAATTGATTGTAATGGCAGTTCGCTATCTAATGTTAAAAATGTTAAACTGTTAGGTCTTGAGATTGACGAAGAACTATCTTTTCCTCAACATGTGGACAATCTTTGTAAGAAAGTTTCCCAGTGAATTGGCATGTTAAGAAAAATTAAGAACTACCTACCACTTAAACAGAGACTACTCTTTTATAATGCTATGATAAGACCAGTTATAAACTATGTAAGTAGTATTTGGACTGGTTGTTGTGATAAAGAAAGCTTAGGAAAAGTTCTTAAACTCCAAAAGTGAGCAGCAAGAATGATCTTAGATGCCCACCCTCAGGAACCATCAGTTCCATTATTTAATCGCCTGAAATGGTTGCCGTTTTATGAAGACGCTAAAATAGCTAAATGCATCATAGCTTATAAACGAATACGGGGTGAAGTGCCCTCATATCTACAAGAGCTACTTAAGTTAAATAGTAATTTCCACACTTGACGAACCAGATACTCAAATTTTAACTTAAGATGGCCTTGCTATTAGCGTCCGACTGAAGGAGGGATAGCGTTTACCACCACCTGTTGTCAATTATGGAATGCTTGATCTCTTTCTTTAACAAAGGGACACATTCTTTTAAGCAGGCAATGTGGAATGATCTTTTTAATCAGCAACAGCTGCTTAATCATTTTATTGTTTAACTCACTGTCTTTCGGCCCTTTAAATTTCGTACGGATTCGTACGATGACTTAAAACACTCGCAAAAAATTGCGCTACTTCCGATTGCCTCCAAATTTGGCCCACAGTAAGTTTATAGATTTAGCCAATTATGTGCCTACAATCAAGGACAAAAGTGTTGGGACAAATTTGCATTTACGATGTTTTCCAATGCGCGCGATAGGTGTCCATTTCCCCACCCCTACCCCCTTACAATGTTGAGCCCGTGTAATAAAAATGATTTGTCGATTTCAACATTGTCTCGGGGGAAGGAGTGGGGTTGCCGAGATGGACTTGAAACGAAAAACATGGCTGTATTGGTCGGTCATACTAAATTAGTAATTGATAGGAGCACTTTGTAACATTGGTCCCAAGGACTTTTGTCCTTGATTGCAGTTTCAGCCCCCATCATGTTTTGAGCTTCACGCAACAATTTTTTAAAAACTTAAAAAATGTCGGTCCAACGGGGGAAGTAGTTGTGACGGCTTTTGCGAAGAATGAAAGCTTGTATCGACAAATTTCAACCAAATACAAGTCAAGCAAATTATTTTGAAGGATTTTGGAGGATAATAAGGCAAACGCGAAAATCGATGTAAGAAAACAGTAAGAATCTTTGCTTCATATTTGCCAAGTAGGCCATAGTCTGGCACGCATTAGTAGTTTTATAGAGGGCCACAAGTTTATTAGCTTTGCTATTTAGTGCAACCCTCTTTAAATAAAGACTTTATTATTATTATAACCCTCGATCATTTACTGTTTTTGGCCAACAATAGACAAGGGGTATACAGGAAAGCATCTACTAAATTATTGGCAACAGCTTTGAAGGTCGTGTTTTTATGACGAGAAAGGAGAAAATCGAAAAGAGCCAATCCACCTGCTGGGCAACTCTACTGACTCCACCTGGTTCTCTCTGGTTGTTTACCATTTACACAGTTTCCGGAAATTCTGTTTGTAACGTCAATGGAACACACCGTTTTGGTTCTTCCCGGCAGAAATTTTCTGGAATGAACGGGAACTCTGAAAAGGTTGTCCTGTTTTTCCATTCCAAAAAACCAAATGGAAATTCCAGGAAATTCGTGTACCATTTTCATATTCTTACCAGTTCCAGGCAATTAACAAGTTTGTTGTCACGGTCAAGTGCTTCACAGTCACACATCTTTTTCACATGAAAACTATTGTGCCACTATTATAACTGACGAGTCTTGTACAAGGAGGTAAATGGAACACGTTTGTTCTGAATGGAAGTTTTCCAAACAAATATCCAGACATTTCCGGAAAATTTCAGTAAATGGTAAACAACCTGTCAGTGGCAGTACATTTGGTGACCCCTTGTGCAGAAGATATTGCTAATGGTGTTTATTACATTGGACTAGGTGGAGAAGATGAGAAGTTCCTAGCTCTATCCTACTGGTTCCTTCCTTTAATCTGTTATCTTGATTATGACCACAAGTAGAGGCTGTTTCTGAAGAATCTCAAATACGAGACAAGGCAATTAATGTTCTGGAAAGAGAATGGTTCCATCTCTCGAATAGCCTCAATCCAACATTTGAAAGATCTCACACAGTGATGTCAAACGAGAGGGCTGGATTCTGGTTTCAAGGCAACAGATCTTATTTTTATCTATTTTTGCGATCAAAACACTGACGCCTGTGAACGACTATTCACAGAACGGGTTGCTCATCTTCTCGACACACATGTACCTGGTTCCCAGGGCACAAGCCTCCATATCTGCTCGATCTTTCACCTGCTTGAACTTTTCAGAAGCCCAATTTTGGCTTTTTAATATCACATGTTGAACAAAGATGGAGCAGAGGTGTTAAGCTAAAAGTTCCACCAGTGCGATTTAGATGTGCCTTGTATACTCATGTTAAGGGCGATGATGCTAATGACTAATATTAAGTTGGAGAGGAAATAATTTTGAAGCCTTGGAGGTCACCTTGTGGAATTCTGGTACCAGTTGAGCTGTTTCCCATTGCAGGACAACCAGGCAGCAAATCATTGCATGACGAATTGAAGAAGTGGCTCAAGAATTAGGCTATGATCCATTTGGAGAATAAAGAAATGATCAAGAAGTTGCTGACAAATCTTCTAATGATCAGGAACTTGAAGAAGGATTTTAGGAAGTAGCAGAAGTGTTAGGACGATGGCTACGTAAAGACATGAAGTATGAATTTCAAGTCAGATTTAAGGGTTACAGACCAGAAGACAATATGTGGCTGCTGGCTTCATCATTCAACAGAATGGTATCTTTTCAGACAACATCGCATTTTGGGCAAAAGAGAATGCCAAGAAAAGCGAAGACAGTTCTGCCCAGATCATCGAGCATTCATCAAAGATGCACAAGTCACCTCAGGAAAAGAAGCATAACAAGTACGATGTTAAAAACAACAAGGGAAATGAGAGATTTAAATTTGTCATCCAGTACGACTGATGTGGCTGTTTCACCCAAGGAGTGAGGATTTTAGGCAGATATGATACACTAAGAACAGTAGGAAGTGACGTATGAGAGGATGAAATCTGGCTAGATTGGGCGTGTGAATGATTGTCTTCAAAATAGAAGCAGTTAGTGAAAGAAGCACTCCTCCACCGGTGCAACTTAAATGGCTAGTTTCTGGTTTAGTACAAAAGGGTTTACTGTAACGTTGCAGGAATTGTCTGTTTCGTGCTGTGATGCAGCCAATGAACGTCTTGGAACAAACATCTCTATCTTTCCAAGCGATCAAGAGATATTTCCACACATTTCTGAGAAAGTGCAGTCTGTAATCTCTATGTCAATGCGGAAATGATATTTCTACCAATGCATCTTCATGGTTATCACTGGGGACTTCTTGCTTTTGATGTTCGTGATTGTTTCGTGGATTACGATTATGGATTCCACTACCCTGTCACCTCATCCTCAGTTAAGGGAAAAAAAAGATTCAGTTGCAGTGGCTCTTTTGACAATTCATCAAAGCTAAATTTGTTTGTGGCACAGAAGAAGGCGACACCAGTAGTGGTAAGCTAACAACATTTTGAAGTGATCTCATAACATTTAATTTTTATTTGAATACTAAGATGCTACAGATACAAGGTTACACATGTGGAGGGGTTACGAAGATTTTAGAAAACATTGTGAACGTGACTGCTATGCTGTTGTTAAATGGGCAAAATAGCACCAACAAAGTCAATGCGGGAAACAATTTACTAACTGATGACCTTGGTCTTGAAAATACAACCATTGACCATGAAATGTTTATGCAGTTGACATCCAGAAAAATCGCCTGGATAACTGCCATCAGCCTGGGAAGCAAAGACCACATCACCTACATAAAGTATCTCAACAGACCGGCTGCTGACGCAGACGACTTGTTATACATGGAATGGCTCAGCTTGCACAATGCCGCCAACCCCAAAAGATACACAGGTGGCACTACACTGGTAGCAGTCAAGTGTGCTCCTTCTACAATCCAATCTATTTCTACCAGCACCTCGCCATGTACTGACAACGCAGTGCTTTGTGTTTGAACAGCAGACTTGTACCCAACTTCCAAGATTTAACACTTACTTTTGGAAAACTCTCTCTCCATTAGTAGAGGGTCTCACCCCTCGGGAGAGATTTGATGTAACCAAGACTCAAGACTATCATTGGGTTGACCAGGTTGTAAGGACGCCAAGAAAGAAACATTCATGCCAGCACCAGCCTCCACTAAACATCCCTTTGGAAAATGTGGTTCTAGATGAACTGCATTTGATGCTCAGAATCACAGGTGAAATTTGTTAGCATATACTGAATCACACTTTTTCTAAAATATATAAATATATAATATATGAGAATTTTCATCACACGGTTAGAAGGGTCACTATGTGTTGCATACATACTGTATATTGATAACATTTTGTTGTTTTGCAGAAAAGCTTACTTGGAGCCTTATAATGGATGCTCTTCAGTGCAACAACAAAGATAACCTTGGCAAACCCCAAGCCAGAAGAGTAACAAACATCGACAAGACATTGTTAAACCGATCAAGAAGTTGCAGTGTCTCCTTTTCTGCACTTTTCAAAAACATGCACAATCTGAAATTTAATCACCACTAACGGTTGAGTTTTTCCCTGCTGTTTTCCCCGGCAGTTTCCGATTACTTCCGGGCGTTTTCGTATCATAAGTGAAACTGGTAACAGGGTTCGGGAATACGGAACATCACTGCGTTCGAGAATCATTTTTCTGTGCATGAGTCATCATCTCTTGCCGCAGGAAATTTGCCCGTCTTTAGAAAGCGAGCAAATTATTTGTGTACTACATTGCTCAAACAATCCTGGTATAGAGAGATGAAAGGAGTCGATTATTTGGAAAATCGTGACAGCGGCAAGCGACGATTAGCAGTTGGTATGATATTTTTGTCTCAATTGTTCTGTGCACGTTTACTGAAATGTATCTTATTTTTTCTTGATTTTTTTTTCAAATTGATAGGATGTCATGCCGTTAGAATTAATTTATTTCTTAATGGCGTTATTGGGTGCCAGCTCTATTGGCATACATTGCAGTTTTGTTGCAAGGTAAATAGTTATCACCTAAAGTTTGTTATCACTTTGAAAGTGCTAGGATCGTTAAATCTCTGCGGTCTTGATTTAGTGTCTGTCTGCGGTGTGACAGACTTGTAAGAAAGTGTTTTCCATCACGAATACACCTAAATCAAAAAAAGGTTGCTGTCGTCGATTGGTGATTCATTACTCCCGGTGCATTCTGGAGGACTATTGCTTGACAATGCTGTGTGTGTGACGGCCATCGTGGTTTGCAGTATGCCCGCACCATACTCCCAAGATCTAAGATGGCACGTTATATACCTCAGTCTATCAGTTGAAGAGACTGCAGTGTTCAATGACGGTACTGAGTACTGAGTACTGACCATTAATTTGTTATCTTTCAATCCCAAACAGGCTTGAAATTGGGTAACATTGCTTAGCTCCCTTGGAGGAAGATGCTATGGCTATGAAAAAAATCAATTAACACCATACATGCATGCAATGGTGTACCACACACCAAGATTTATGTGCAAGCACAATAGCATCAAGAAATTCACAGGGTAATATAAGCCATCCATATCTTGAAACAGAATACCTTTCTTAGACTGAAGTACAAATTTGCACCTCAATCACAAAACCTAGAAGATGGTAATTATTACTATATATTAGCCTTATTATGATCACATTAAAATTGTATATTTACCCACTAATCCTTAATTTTGTTATGCAAATAAAAGATCACAATATTGAAGTAATGACCATGAACTAAAAAAGTTTATAATAAAAAATGTATGTCAATGACAAGTATATCTTGACAATGGGCATTAATGGTATTGTTAACTGGTGAACAAATGTAAAATTAGACTTTGCTCTCAACTACTTGAAAATACCGCTCAAGTACATGCTGGAGATAAGATAAAAAAGCACCTCAAAGACAGGGGCATGACAACCCGAGTTAGATCTTTAAAGAAACTACAGGAATTGCTTAAGAAAACTTAGCCGGAGTGGCAAAATCCAACCAAACCAGTGTGAATATACAATAATACTGGTGAATAGTGGTGGATATTTACCGAACAGGTTAGAGAACTAGAGAAGTGAAAGTGAAGGGGAAAAATCCACCACTTTTCACCAACACTGAGGGGATGATTGTTTTAGTATATACCACACAAAAATTATTAATAGCCAGCCCCAAATGTTTACTTTAATTTCTGCAATTGGGAAAATTTGCACAAAAGAGAGAGGGAAGCCATTTTGTTTTGCTTTGCTTGGAGGTGATTAGGACATACTATGCCAAGGTTGAGAAGCCAATGAGAATGCATGTATAACCCTATTCACTTGTGCGGCATAGATAGATAGATAGAAACTTTATTTATGTGTCAGGAAGAACTAGCCGAGGGGCAAGCCCTCTACTAATGTGCTGAATGTTATTACTGACAGGGTTCTCATTAAGTTTCTGAATTAGTCTTGTGGCTTAGCGGAATGATCGTGACAGACTGGACAAAAACGCCAAACTTTGTACACGTGTAACTTAGGACTAGTTAATCAATTCCAGGATGGGTGCCCAGTCCAAGCCCCTCTCGTTCGCATTATATTAAGCAATCAAATATCTCAGGAAATTGCTGTGTTGGGTTACCTGTGGTGTAAATAACAATAAATAGAATTTTACTATTAATGTCGAGAAAATAGGGAATAACCCTTTTACTATACAACAGGATTGGAAAATTTCAAATATTTCAAAAAGAACAATAGTTATATTTTAAAGGGTTAGCCCAGTTTAAGGAGATTTGAAGTTCTTCGTGTCCAGGCCCCCTCGGACATCCACATGTTCAAGATGGCGGCCTCCATGCAGCATTACTGAGACTGTAAGTATTAGAGTAGAAATATCGTTTTAATTGAGCGATTTCATTGCAAAAATGTAACTTCTTTGGTCTGCTAAATGATAGTTTTGATTGTTTTTATTGTTTTCGTTGAGTTCTTCAATTTAAAAGAAGAAAAACTGTGAAAAAACGAGTGGTTCATCGATGTGGACGTAACTGTTATAACTGATTAGTTGAAACTTTCAACCATCTAACTATCAATTTTATTTGTGGTTTCATGATTTAGAATTTTGTCTAAGCGGAAATTTTCGAGCTCCGAAATAGGAAAGACTCAGCTTTGAAGCCATGAAGGATAGAAAAACGTAAAACAAAAGATGATTTGGGTTTGCAATGCCATTACTAAATGTGCAAGATTTTAGAGTTGTTATTAAACTTCCTAATAAAATTTGTTGCTTTTATTTATTTAGGCTTTAATCAGGCTGTCATAATAATGGAGTTTTTCTGGGATCAGTGTATAATATGTCAGAAAATAAGTGAAACTTCCTTGAAATGCCCTCTGAACGCAAACACGACGGATATCGAGCGTCGGGAAGTATACAAGAATTTCCTAGAAAATGCTCATGAGTTTCAAAGTCAGTTATTTACCAGTGGAGCTTAAGTTGGACTTGAGCACAGCAACTGTGGAATTATTGATTGCTAACAGGGCCTCGTGGCACAAGTCCTGCCGCTTGAAATTTACCGCATCTAAGCTTGAGAAGGCCAAGGAGCGACATTTAGCAAAAAGAAAGAGAGAAACAGAGGAAGAAGAGGCAGGGACTCGGAGGAATTCCAAGAGAAGACAAGCAAGTAAGAATGATAAAGTGTGTATCTTTTGTAATAAGGACACAGACGAAATTCTCCATGACTTTACATCTTTGGCCGTGGATAAGAAGATTCGAGACATGGCTAAAGAACTGGAGGACTTTGAGCTGCTGTCGAGAATATCTGGGGGTGACCTTGTGGCAATTGAAGCACAGTACCATATTGGTTGTTTGACAAAGTTTAGGAACAGTTACCGTTCGTTGAAGAAGAAGGAGGATAACATGGATGAAGATAGCCTGAATGAGATGATGAATGAATCTCGGGCATTTGTTGAGCTTACAACATACATTGAGAAAAGTGTCGACGAAGGGAAACTGTTGTTTAAACTTTCTGAACTCCATTCTATGTTTGAAGCACGCCTAGGAGACTTGGGCATTCCGAAGCAAATAAACAAGACACGACTCAAAACGTCTCTGTTGGATCATTTTAGTGATGCACAGGAACAGCACGATGGGAAGCATGTTGTCATTGTTTTCAAAGAGGCAATGCATAGTTTGTTAAAGGATGCCTTAAAGAAGCGAGACATTTCTGATGATCTTTCTGATGATCTTGCTAGCAATCTTGCTAAGGTTGCATCAATTGTCAGAAAAGATATTCTTGAGCATAAAGGCTTCAGTTTCGCGGGATGTTTCCCGTTAGAGTGCCAGGAAAAGTCAATACCAACAAGTCTCAAGGCACTTGTATCAATGATAATCAACGGCCTTAACCTTAAAGATCAGAATCATTGTGAATCTCAGGCTTGCCTCACCGTCTGTCAGACAATCATATTCAATATTAAGAAAAGGCCATCGGAGTCTAGTTCTTCAAAGCCACGACATGTAGCACCTAGAGAGCCACCGCTCCCACTCTACATTGGCTTCAACATCCATTCGTTAACAAGGAGCAAAACATTGATAACGAGGTTATATCAGCTGGGACTAAGCGTATCCTATGATCGTATACTAGAAATCGAAGACTGGCTCGCAACATCAGTGAGCGAACGGTTCGAGGAAGATAACTGTGTGTGCCCGGTAAATTTGAGGAAAGGACTGTTTTCTGTTGCCGCTCTCGATAACATCGATCACAATCCAAGCTCGACAACAGCCTCATCATCATTTCATGGAACCTCTATCAGCATCTTCCAGTTCCCGACCCATGATACGCCTGGTGATTGCCGACCTCCCTTGACAGTTCCTCCCACAGGAAACCAGAAACATTGCCTTCCTGAGAGTTATGGAAATGTACCTCCTGTTTCCCTGACAGCAACTACAGTTTCAGTTCCTAGAACCAATCAGTTATCCACTTTCGAGGGCAATCTAGATCCAGCTATAGCACGAGAGAATGCCTGGCTGGAGCATGGCCAGCAGAAACTTCAAGGTACACTGACATCGACAGACAAAATAGCCTGGGCAGCGTATCATTCAACTATACGTCAAGATAGTGAACATCATTCTCCTGCAGCTGTACGAGCACTACTGCCCCTTTTTTTACGAAAAAGCAGCAACACCCGCCATGGTCAAGCATGGTATGAATGTAATACGAGATGCCATAACACTTGTAAATCCAGGCCAGATACCTGTGATTGCTTTTGACCAACCGTTGTTTACCATTGCCAAAACGGTACAGTGGAAATGGCCGGACACACACGGTGAGGAGAAGTTTGTCGTCATGCTTGGAGGTCTCCATTTGGAAATGGCATTGTGGAACACACTAGGGGATCTTCTGGACGGAACTGGCTGGACAACAGTACTTGCTGAGGCAGACATTGCATCATCTGGAGTGGCAGATTCGTTCTTAAAGGCATCACACCTGACCAGGACAAGGTAAATTAACCTAAACACGCAAATATTACTTACTTTCTATTTTTATTGCTTGGTATTAGGTTCTAAAAGACAAATGGGTTTCTCGTTTGTGTTCCCCAAATTCATGATTTCTTATTTCATTATTTATAGGCATGCTCATAAAGTTACCCTTCTGACTCTCCATAACCTTAAGAAGGAAGCATTTTTACACCTGTCTGATGAGAATGCAGGATCTCCATCGATGCGTTCCTGGGAAGATGAAATGGTTAAGAGAAGTCCAACCTTCCTCTTCTGGAATACCGTTCTGAAGTACGAGACCTTGATTCTCATCCTTGTTCGTGCAGAACGTGAGAGAAACTTCTCATTGTATGTGGAAGTACTAGAGCAGCTAGTGCACGTGTTCTTCGCCCTTGATCATGTTAATTATGCGCGATGGACACCAATACACATCAAAGATATGAAGTGTCTTCCCGATTCTATAAGGAGCGAGTTTGATGAACAGGGACACTGGGTGTTGTCGAAAACAGACAAACCCTTCTCCACTATTGCATTTGATCAAGCACATGAACAGGAAAATAAGACAGTAAAGACTACTGGAGGAGCTGTCGGACTTACAGAGAATCCAGTTGCTTTCAGGTAAAAAATAAAATAAAAAAGATTTGTGTGAAAGCCATTATAAACATGGTGGCGTACGTGGCAAATAATCTATTCCATTCATAATTTCGAAAATGAACTAAACATCTTTAAAAAGTTAGCTTTGATTGTATTTGGCACTTTATTTCGCTACAAGTTCTGTTTTGCGCATAATTTTTTTGGCATTGCGCGTTCTGAAATTTTTTAGCCAAAGGACATATAAAACACTAGCTAACCCCAATCTGCTTGTCAATAAGGAGACATTGAGGTGTTATTTAAGCCATCATGATTTATTAAATTTGCACTCGCACTCATATTTGATTTTTATTTATTCATAGACGTTGGATGCTTTCTGGTCCCGAGACTGCTAGACTTCTAGACCAGTTCGAGGAGGGGTATTTAACCACTGAAGACCCAGATAATTCCAAGAGCTCCAAGAACCATGAAATGGGACAAGCTACTCAGAAGACATTCCAACAACAAGTAAACAACCTTTGCGATGTAATCAAGCGCATGGGAAATCCTTTTCTGGATGATTTTCCGGAGCTGGTTACTTTGGATAGCAGAGATTGTGTAGACCCGGAAGTCGCAGAAAGTGTCCGTGGTCTAGAGGGCACCGGCAAGACCCAGTACCAGGCCTTTATCAAAGATGTGGTTACAGCTCGTACAAAAGCCATTCAGGACACCATCAAGAAGAACAACTTAAGTCTCTTTAAAAGATCTAGCAAAAAGAAATCAACAAATCAAGGAAAGAAAATCAAAGTGCTCGCGAATAACGTGTCTTTATTCGCACAACTGTATGTCGCAATGCAGAGTAGAGACGGTGATTTGGACGAGTTTTTCTCTCACGAAGTTCAGGCCTTTCCACCCTCCCTCTCTGATCTCGGGAACCTGTACCTTCCTGGTACGAAGTCAGAGCTACTTAAGTGCCTTGTTCAGCAGGAACACTCAGACCCACCAATGAAGTTTCATTCTAGAGTTTTAGATGGCGCAGTGATCGTACACAGCCTGCCGAGCGTCGCCTCTACCTTTGATGAATACGCGGATCTAGTGTTCATTCCCTATGTGCTTTCCCAGCTTCAACACTCCCCTCGAGTAGACATCGTGTGGGATGCCTACACACTTGACAGTCTGAAGGAGTCAACAAGGGAAAAGCGTGGACTAGGAGTACGAAGGAAGGTAGCTGGTAAGACGAAGCTCCCGCCCAACTGGTCACAGTTTCTGCGAGATCCGGCCAACAAAACAGAGTTGTTTGGGTTTCTCAGTTCTAAAGTAGCAGGCGTCAGTGTCCCGGCTGGAAAGGCTCTCCACATCACATCTGGTAAGTGTGTGCATTCATGTACTCCGGCACCGGGCTTATTGTTTTGATGACTATGTTTTTAAGTGTCTTTTTATTACTTTTGCCCTTTCAGGATAGTCTGTAACATCGTGTGGGTCAGCAGCAACCCCCATGCCTCCGTGCAACCATGAAGAGGCTGATACCAGAATTGTAATTCATGTGTTACATGCACTACAGTCAGGCTGTACAAGTGTTCTTATAAGGACTGTAGACACCGACGTTGTCGTTATTCTGGTGGGTAAGTTTGGCCTACTGATCGCAGAGAGATCGGATGCAGACATTTGGATTGCCTTTGGAATGGGAAAGCACTTCACTTTCATTAGCATCAACAGAGTATGCGCTTCCCTAGGAGAGACCAGAGCACGTTGTCTTCCTGTGTTTCACGCACTTAGCGGTAGCGATACCACCTCGGCGTTCGTTGGAAAGGGTAAGCAGTCTGTTTGGAAAGCCTGGCAGTTGTACAACAAAGTTACTCCAACACTTGCGTCCCTTGCTGAGAACCCTTTCCAGCATCTGGATGTTGACTCGGAGCATTTCCGGAAGATTGAGAGAATGGTAGTCATTATGTACGACAAGACTTGCCCTTACGACTCAATAAACGAAGCTAGAAAGGAACTGTTCTGTAAGCATAACAGAGCAATGGATAAGCTTCCTCCCACAAAGGTGATAAAAATATGTTAACATTTTTCGAATACAATAACAGCTCATTGTTTGATCTTTTTCGTAAGCACCCAGCTCAGCTCTTGCAAATTTTGAATGGCATTTCCCTTTTTTCTAAGCTGTCATAGCAATAGGCGACCATTCAGAATTCGGTGTTTTGATGTTTTTAATCAGCTCTTCTCACTTATAATATTCGTTATTATCTGTTTTCTCTTCCTTTAAGGATGCACTCCTCCAACATGTGAAAAGGTCAATATATCAGGTTGGGATTTGGGCTACCAGCGACGATCACCAGCAGAACCATCCATCCCCTGATAGCTTTGGCTGGAAAAAAGATAGCTGTTGGGTTCCCGTCTGGCTTACACTCCCAGAAGTGTCTAGATCATGCCGAGAACTTGTCAAGTGTTCTCAAATGTGCAAAGGCTAGCTTGCCCTGCCTGATCTCTGCAAATGTAATTGCAGCAAATGACTCATTTGTAATAACCACACTTACCCAGTTTCCGACAGTTGAAATGGGACAGCTACTCAGTTATGATCTGTGTATTGCACCATGGTGAAATTGTATACGACCTGCCTGTCCCCTGTATAGCTACTAACTCGCAATAAAATATATTTGTTATTATGATGAAATACAGATTATACAATTTGATTCAATACACAACTGATATGCTTGAGTGGCCTGTGCTGCAAACAAACCCACAAAAAGTGTAGCTTGGTAACCGCCCACATGTATTTAATATGTATTTATACGACAACGAGCATAATTTGGAAGACCATCGAGATAAAAACTTCACAGAAATCCTCACATTCATTATATAGTCTTTAAATCGCTCAAGAAACTTTTTAAAGGGCTCAGGACGTATTTAAAAAAATAACAATAGCTTGGTAACCAGGCAATTTTGAAACGCATTTTATGTAAGAAATATCAAGAATTATTATTTAGGGAAATCCGTGAATTGATTTAGAGCCATTTTACCCTTCAAAACTGTCGCAAATGCAATTTTAAGAAAAGCCTGGTTACCAAGCACAGCAGGGCAATGACGAAAAGTATTTCCCATTTTATACAGTAACAGGAAGTTTCTTTCTTGGGCACCCATCCCAGATTTATTACTCATATCCCAAGGAAACTGTATACAAAGTTTGGCACTTTTGTCCGCTTTGTCACGATCCGGCTAAAATTTTGCATTAAGCCACTGGACTAAATAGATGGCTGACAACCATGAGGCCTTGTCCTCTCAACATGATTACTTAGCCCATTTCAGTTGCAGTTTTCTTGACGACAAACTGTGATGCACTAGTGAAAACATACTGATAGTCATAGAATGCTTTAGCAAAAATTGTAAATGCCAATACCACAGTATGACATCAGAAACATTAACTATATCTAGGAGTAGGACAAAGAAATTAATTGTTGATGGTTGGAACTGAAACCTTGTGTGGCTAACGTGTACTGGGGGGGAGTTGTCCTTGAGCCTCGTTTCCAATTGTCTTTTTTTCTGAATTCCCAAAGGCCAGTATTAGGGTGGAGCAATGGGGTGGCTTGCTGTGAGCATTGCTGCAGTCTTGGGAGTCCAGTTCCAGAGCAGATAATATGGTGGCCTTGCAGATGAAGTGAGAAAGTATCCCATACTTTACAACAAAGTTCTGAAATGACTTCAAAGACAGATTAAAACACGATCTTCAGTCCAGTATGTATTATAATAGGGGGAAATGTGAAAGTTTAGCTTGCAAAAATATGCAACACTGTACACGAAAAACATCCTGTAATAAGTCACAGGTGGGAATAATTGATGAACTTAATACAAAGGAACTTGTAGTTCATGAAATTTACATGTATTTAAATCAATTGAACTTTCAAAAGTTACTTATTGCTAGTTTTTGATTGATTTATTTGTAACGTGTAAATCTACAATGGAAGGACCACTTATTTTGTTTGTTTCTTTGAAGAGAGATTTAACTTTGTAGGCATAATGAGTTCTCCCCAGTGAACTAATTTAACCCATTTTTTTAATTATGTATGTTAATAATTTCTGTCAACTTTACAGGCTGTACTTTAAGATTTGATTGAACATGTTAGCATAACTATTAATGACCCACAACAGCTAGCTATTTTGAAAATGCAGCTTGCAGCTACAGTAAATACTATGGAGCCATTTGTCAAAGCAACATACAATCTGAAGGGAGACGGCCCACTTGCATTACAGACATATCAAGATTTTTTGTTTTTCATTAAAAGTATACAAAATGCAATAATACATTTGCATAACTGCAACTGCTGCAACTGATATCAAGCCCAACGGTATGGTACAGTGTGTTGCCCAGTTTCCGGCCAGTACCAGTTTCCGGCCAAAAAACAATTACGTCGGTTATGTTCGTCGGAGTTTTAAATTTTCGTCCACCGAAGCGTTCCGAAAGAAAGACGAACATTTCCGCTACACATTGGTGGTTTTGGCGTTCTTTTTGAACAAGGAACGGCCGAGGAAGGAAATGTTTTGTCCAGGTGATTGAACGTTTAGCGATTAATTTTGGCTCGTTTCACTGCACATCAAAACTACCGTAGATAAACAAATAGCTCGTTTCACAGGAAATATCTCAAGGAGCTTCATAATTTTTGGACAAATATTAGATTAAAGATGAAAGTGATTAGGGAATCTATCATCGTCAGCTGGAATAGGGCTGTTCCTGAAATTTTAGCAGTCAAACTCTCAGCGAAGATTTCGACCTAGTGTGCCAGTTTTCGGCCACTAAAAGACAAATTGCTCAAAACCTATTTCTTAGTAAGTGAAAGAACCGAATATTAAAATTTCCTGGTCGAGAAATTAAAGATACATGTGTTAGTGTAACAAAGATTACGAATTAACAACAGCTTATGCATGCATAGCATGACTAAAAGTACGTAAGTCATGATTTGTTTTAGTAGTAGTCTGTCAACAAACTGCGGAAGACACGCTTCCGGGTCACTAAGGTCATACGTATTTTGAATACTGAGTAAAACGGTAGGTGACAAAGCTTAATATTGAAACTTACCTGATATTTATAACTAGGCGACCACTATTATCAAGGGACTTACAAGTTAGTTTACGTCGAGCGGTTTCAAGGAAAATTTACTTTAAGTCGGTGGCCGGAAACTGGGCTAGCTGGCCGGAAACTGGGCAACTTACTAGTTTTGCGAAAAATGGTATCATTTCTTTAATACTTGGGGAAGGCCGCCAACCATTTAACATTTTAAAGGTAAGTAAATGAACTGTCTTTGAAAGGAAATTGAGAAATTTCCCGTGCAAAACAAAGGAGTTATAGCGATTACAAACTAAAGTGGCCGGAAACTGGGCAACATACTGTACCATTAATGGTTCGAAAAGTGTAGAAAATAGGCCTACATATCGTTTGTTTCTACATTTTTTTGCTCAGTCCCCCCCCCCCCCCCATGGCAGTATTTTTGTTCGTCCCAGTTTCCCTCTCACCAAAGGCCTATTTTCCTTGATTGCTTTCTGAGCTCCTGATGAAACAAAGCTTTCAAGCTTTTACTTCTAATTAGAGATATTCTTATTATTTTTAACGCGTAATGAGCTCAATACCTTGTATTTTAGTTATCTTAATTAGCGTTTATTGCTGCGGAACGAGCGTAGCGAGTGAGCAGTAACATAATCAGGATTTAAGAGAAATATATGAGAAAAAATATAAGCTAGGAAAAATCTCGATTTGATCGCTTTTTACCAGAATTCACTGCACCACGAACACATTTTGGGCCAGAATGCACTGCGCCACGAACAATAGCCTCGCTTGCTGCTTCAAGCTCAGTGTTGGTTGCGAGAATTTGGTCCAACATGTCCCAGTCGAAATCGGAACTGAAGTGTCGAAGACTACTACGAGTTGAGCGAGGACTGCGAGGCATGGTGATAGGACCGTTGAATGGCAAAGATTTTCGAAGATTGTACGGAATAAAAGACAAATTTATTTTGAAATCACTCCGACAGGGGTCGATGAGACTGAGCTGAGCTGAGCGCTTGGGGACGCGAAACCTGAGCTGAGCTTGGGAGACGCGAACACAGTAATTAACCTAAATTTTCACACCTTCCTCGTGGTGAACACGTCCTTTACTCAACAATATTCTACAGACATTGCAGGAACTTGATGCGTGAATTACAAAACAAAATTAGTCTTATTAGCTGGAATTTTCGTCGATTCATCCCGGTTACATTTGCTTTGCTTCCCCTCAAAAAACGAAAGAGAAAATTCTGTAATACCAGCGAGACGATAAAACAGCATTGTTACAACAAATTTACCGCAGCAATTACTATCTTTTGGATACACTAGTAATAGCTTCTATATACCTTTTGCCAACACCCCCCTCTTTTTGGGTATCTCTTTTATTATAGCTTAACAAAATAAAACAATAACTGTACCTCTTCCTGACTTTCATAAAAAAACAACAAACCACACTACAACCCTCTCCACAACAAACCACAAAAGGACCCCGCCTGGGTAAACCCCGTCCTCTTTAACCCACCTACCCAAATTTATTATAATCTCTTGCAGGTGCCCATATATCCCTAAAAGAAGCAACATACGACACAAACCCCTCCCTCCTCTTCCTAACCCTGACCAAAATTTATTATTAGACACCTTAAGATACCCCGATTTTTTCTCACGGGTACGGGTAGCGCTATTTTGAATTCATTAAATGATCACGTCAGCAATACCTTCCCGTCAAAGCTACACGTTTTCCCAGGGTAGCCACTACTCTACACGTTTGTTTTGTACGGGTAACGATGTCGGGAAAGCGGGTAAGTATTTTTGGCCTTTATACCTACTTTATTTCACAAAAAACTTTATAGGATATTGCATAAACACTTTGTTTTTCACTTTGTAAAATCTTGGCGATAACGAAAACTTTTGGTATGAAAAAAGGCAGACGAAATTGTACGCTGCCAGATAATCTTAAGCTTAAGTTTTAACTTATGCAGCATTTTTCTCATTCAGAAACATTTTTCATATCAATTTACGACATTTGAAGTACAGGATGAAGTCCTGAATCGACTCTAGATTGACAACTTTGTTTCTATACTTTTAAGGACATTTAGTTCAATCAAATCTTGTAAAATACTGTTAAAATATGCGAATCTGACTTGAATTTGTTGGCGACGCTTCTGTTTTGTGACAGCGCAAAGCATAGTAGAGGGAAGGAAACATGAATACATGAACTACTGAAGGTCGAAATTTTTTATCTATAACAGACCATGTTTCGGTGGCACATGAAACAGGACATTGACCTGGCGAAGGAGGTCGTAAAAGTCCCTGATGCGACTTTTTCACTACAGCGTACCCGTGTATCTTTTTTTTTTTTTGGAGTTTGGAAAACATGTTTCGGATACTTCAGTATCCATCATCAGTTCAGGATGTTTACAAAGTTGTTTACTTTATGTATATAAAGTAAATAACAATTGTAAATAGTAGAAATAATAGCTAATTACAAATCTGTGAAAATATTACATAATACCAAAGGGATACAACGAAATATGTGGCTCTTCTATGAAAAACAAAACATAGTGAAGATAACAAAGATGAAATTTTTTTTTCTTTTTTTTTGTAACACATCTTTATTTTCAGTTTTGCTGAATACAATACATTACCTACATTAAGTTAACTACATACAACGCACTGTTTTCTAGACAGGAGGACAACGAGAAAAGGCTAGAGTAATCCTGGATTGATTGTAATGTTTACATTAACATGTGAGATAATGTAGAAGTGCTACCTTTAAAAAAACTGAAATTGGGGAGCCAAAGAAATTATTTTACAAATTCCTACAAATCGTTTAATAGAGACTTCGGCATGCAGCATATTCAATTGAATATACCCATGTATCTTAACTCGAAACCTAAACCGCCGTATCTGGGTACGGCTACCGGTGACTTCACCCGTACCGCTACTGGGAATCTGGGTATCTTAAGGTCTCTATTACCTCTTACAATGTGTTTCTACCCTTATAATCATGCAATAATTAATCAAAAAAATTAATCAAAAGAATCAATACTCCTAAAAACGCATGCAAACTCAAATCCCCTCACATAGATTACCAAAATCCCCAAAGTCAAAATATAAAATTTACCCTAAACCAACCTTTTTTTCTAGACATTGCTCTTTTCATAACATACTACTAAATAAAACAAATCCTAGAATTAGTCTAAAATGAGATTATAAACATATTTTTTCAATACAATTACAAATTAAAACTGCAGGCAGAAAAATGTAGCATTATTAAATTTCTAATCCTATTTGGTCTAACTATAATAAAAACTAATATCTAAACTGAATATAAATGGTCAATCTATAACCATCGCACGGTCGCTAAGCATATAAACCCCAAAATGGTGGACAAACGAGCTATTTTGGCGCTAAACTCAATTTTGCTTGCGCTCACATCTTTAGCGGCGACTTTACGTTTTTGTTTCTACTGAAAGAGAGATGTCGTCAACAGCAAATGGCGCTACAGGCAGCTCATCAGTACAATGCAGCAGTGGCACGACTCAGACAAGTACAAAGGAGAGCTGTTTTTCGGCAAGGAAGACTTTGGCGAAATCCTGGTCGCACAGAACAGTGGTGGCAAAACCTTTACAATGGAATTCTTCCCAAGTCAGAGTGGAAGAAAAATCTTAGAATGGATCGGGATGTATTTATAACACTTGCAGATGAAGTAAGGCCTTACCTTCAGCCTGGCAGAAGCCCAAAAGGACTTGATGTGCTCTCAGTGGAAAAGCAACACGCTTTGACTTTGTACTTTTTAAGGCCAAGGTTCGCTTTCTATGACAGCAAATGCTTTTGGAATCGCATTTTGTACAGTTTCTGTGATTGCACGTTAAGTCTGTGATGTCATTGCCAGGGTTTTGGGACCAAAATACAAAAAATTGCCGTCAACCAAACATCAAATGAATGACATTGTGAAAGGCATGGAAGATAAGTATGGATTTGCACAAGCATTTGGATGTGTTGATGGGACCCATATCGCAATAAATCAACCCACTGAAAATCCTCACGACTACTTTAGCTATAAACAGAAGTATACATTGAATGCACAAGCAGCATGTAACTGGAGAGGGTTGTTTATTGATGTTGAAGTGAAATGGCCAGGAAGTGTACATGATGGAAGGGTTTTTGCAAATTCCAGGATAAACAGACTGTTAAAAGAGAAAAAGATACCTATGCTGTACAAGGAACTTCTTCCAGGGTAAAACTAGGAACCTGTAACCTTGTTAGGGGATCCGGCTTACCCACTACTACCCTACTGTATGAAAGAGTACCCCCATGCACGCACAAATGAAGTTATTTTTAATAATATGCTCAGAAGCGCAAGAAACCCCATTGAATGTGCCTTTGGTAGTGAAATACAAAATATGTGACCCTCCATACGAAAACACGTCTTATCAAACATTGTAATTTAGTGAAACCGGGTTTCAAAAGGGTTTCCAAAGGGTTTCAAACCCCCTGAAACCGGGTTTCCAAAGGGTTTCCAAAGGGTTTCGAACGGGTTTCCAAAGGGTTTCCAAAGGGTTTCCAAAGGGTTTCGAACGGGTTTCCAAAGGGTTTCGAACGGGTTTCCAAAGGGTTTCTAAAGGGTTTCCAAAGGGTTTCCAAAGGGTTTCTAAACCGTTTCCAAAGGGTTTCCAAAGGGTTTCTAAAGCATTTCTAAAGTGTCTAAGCGCTTCCGGAAAGGGTTTGCAAACTCGTCGTACCGTTTGTATCATATCGTTAAAAGCTGTAACTAAGAAGACGTAATGAAAGTTGTTCCAACTAATTTCTGTCTAAAAATATCGAAGCCCATTTATGTTCACGTCAGCATTAAAACTTTAAAAAAATCGCGGCGTGTGCTCTCTCGGACAGATTAAACTCACGCAAGATCATAATTACGGCCGGGTGAGCGCGAACGCATCAGGTTTCTGAATTAATTTGTGAGCCGAAAAATATTTTTAGCATGCTATTTTGATGTTTATACTCTAAATTAAAATTGCTACCTTAAAGAAAAAATACGTCAGCTACATTCCGGGTTGCGAAATTTAATGATAATCTGAAGATAATAATCCCAGGACTGGTGTACTCTGTTTTCTCTGGTTTGCGTGACCGTAACCTAAACACACGATGGCGTGTTCGACAAAAGTGGTTCGATTCTGAACCGAGATACAACGTTCATAAATAGCTGCTTGCAAATTGGTTCGAATAGAGACGTTGTGATTTTGATTGCAGCGATATTTTTTTACAGCCTTTGATTTTTGACCTTTTCACAAAGTTTTCTTTTCAACTCCGTATCTTTTGTTTACTATATTCAGCAATATTACAGTAAACCGGAATAGTCAATGAAATGAACTGGCCCGCCTCCGCCGCGCCCATTATAAACCTTATGGTTTATAATGAAAACTTCTAAACAAATTGCCCCTAGTGGCAATACAGGCCAGAAAAATGTAACAAGCATAACCTACAGTTCGTCGAAATTGTTAAAAACTGTTTCTAAACCCGCCGTTTTCAAACTCACGCAAAATCAAAAAATTATCGGCCGGATGAACGCGAACGCATGAAGTTTCAGGATTAATTTGTGGGCCAAAAAATATTTTTTAGCACGCTATTTTGATGTTTACTCAAATCAAAACCGACTTGTGAAATGAAAAAGCCTAGTTATTCGCGGGCGGTCACGTTACGAACTTTGTAATATGCGTTGTTTACAAACACCTCATGAATTAAGTTTTCAGTTTTTTTTGCTCCTTGGCCATCATCACTTTCATAACATTCGATTATCGATATACGTTTTATTCAAGACTTAAGTTTTATTCAACAAGATAAACTATAAGTTTTATTCAACAAGTTTCCCGAAAATGTTTCGATCTTTGACCGTATGCAAATATTCGATTTGAGCGCTTTTTCAAGTCCAAAGATATCTCCCGTGGGAATACGCTGTCGGCTCATTCCTTAAGTCTGTGAGATTATTTCCCGCTGGAAAAAAGCGGGAGAACTTTGCTCTTTCACAACCCTCATCTTTATTCCACTATGTTCCTTTTTCCGGGAAAAATCATTTGATAAGATACACGTTATTCACGTGATAAATTTATTTGTCGGTGAAAGTAAAAACGCAAAGAAACGAAATTTGATACTCATGCCTTTCTGACTACGTGACATGACTTGTGATTTAAGCGTGCGACGAAGAATTTGAAAGAAAGCAAGATTTGACACATGCCGAGAAAACTCACAAGTTCAAAGCTACTGATATCATAATGAATGACTACCTTCAAAGGCAGAGTATTTTACTGTTTCAATTGTAACTTTATATGCGTTGTGGAATCCACGATATTCAATGCGGCCGTGCCGACAAATTGGCGCCCGCTTCTATGTTTACTAAAATGAAAATTTGCTCGCAATAAAGTAACGAGAAATACTCGACACATCGTGGAAATTTTCACCACTACAGATTGTGCTTTTACCTCCAAAGATAAATAATAGTGGGAAAAGCGTCACCTACTCCGAATGGCAGTGTTATAATCTATGACGAGCGAGATGTTTATAAAGTCATTGCGGTACGCATTGTAGAAATGGTTGCATGGCAAGCGAATGCAGACGATTCGTACGGCTGTTGTTTCTCTCCGGCGAAAACAAATTGATCTGTTTTACTCTCAAAAGACTTAGATTTTCAATACAGTTTTAGCGGTTTTGGTTGTTTACGTTTGCAACATAATCAAATGCATCGATAGCACAAGTGTTTTAACAGAAAGCGAAACCATTCAAATGAATTAACAACAGCCCTAAAATGTAGGAAGCAACGCCGAATTTCTCTTTCAGCGGTCGCACGGTGATTTAAAGCACGTAGCTTGAAAAATCTTTTGTTTCATTTTACTATTCAAATAGCCACGAAAACGCCTGAGAGTATTTGCAAGGATTATTAAAGTGTTAGCAAAGCGAGATATACACAGTTGTTTCGAAGCGAACAAAAGGGTTTCGAACGGGTTTCCAAAGGGTTTCCAAAGGGTTTCCAAAGGGTTTCCAACGGGTTTCCAACGGGTTTCAAAAGGGTTTCCAACGGGTTTCCAACGGGTTTCCAAAGGGTTTCCAAAGGGTTTCAAACCCTCCGAAACCGGGTTTCCAAAGGGTTTCTAAGTGACCTCAAACCCCCCAAAAAACGCTTTTGTTGATAAGACGTGTTTTCCTATGGAGGGTCACATATGACAATAGATGATGATGATGCAGTTGCACGACAAGTTCTTCACTGTCCATATCTTTGAGTTCTTTGCCAGGATCATGGCAGAGTTGAGGCCCAAAATCGTTTGGGAAATCTACAGCCAAGCACCGGCGAACCTCAGTGTACATGCTCAATAGATCAGCCTCGAAGTCAACACCGTTGAATTCGCACTTCATCTTGTACTCTGATATATTTGAGAAACCTCCTGTTACATCACTGCCGGTACAACCTCCTGTTACATCACTGCCGCTAGTGGCATCCTCTGTCATGCCGCAAACTTTGAAATCTGGTGCAATGCTGACCAGTCCGTCATCATTGCAGCCAGTCTCAATGTGTCATCAACCATCCAAGGAACTGGTCCCGACAGATAGAGCACAAAACCTCCTCTCGGCCCTTGATATGGCTAATCAGTTTTTTACCATCGAAGACGATTATCCACTTTTATCTCCCCACCATGATTCTGGAGAATATGAATCTAACAATGAGTTAATGGTCGTAGGGAGCAACCACTTAACTTGCAATGACCTTCAAAAGAAGATAGTAGAATTTATGACTGAAAATTAGAAGCTAAAGAGAGAGCTTGAAGACCTATGCCAAAACCTACCTTCAGCATCTCTTAATCCTGATAAGTTGACTGGCCATACTATTATTTTTTCCAGCGATATACTGAATGAATAGTTATCTATAATCGTCTTTTCCCCTGGAAGGCATGAAACTGAAGAAAACATGTCAAGCGCCAAAGTCTCAATGGCGAAGGAAACACTCAGTAATGAAGTCAATTGGTGAGTCATAAGCATGCTCAGTGGAACATGGCTTGAATTTTTTAGTATAAAAAATGGGTCACAAGTTTCATTTTATAGGCACTTTAAGTAGCGATTAATCTGTAAGTGTTGCTACTTTACATGTAAGCTTATCTCACTTTCTTTCAGCTGGAACACTGTGTCCTAAAATGCAGACTCTTCCAACCCCGTTCTTAATCTAACTTAATAAAATCTCAAAGAAAATTTAAAAGTCAAAGACCTTGGGTATTTTTGGCGAGGAAAATAACTCTTAAAAAGTAGGATTTGAACCCCAAGCATCTCCCAAAACATTTTTTCATGATGCTACTTGCTTAAGCCAATTTTCTTTTTTCTTTTGCATTTTTTATTGTAGTAATACAGTGACCTGGAAAGTCGAACCATTCATTTCAGGCACCCAAATAGTGAATATGTGGCCGCCACTTACAGTTTGTGCAAAACAGCAGGCTCTAAACTTAAACTTTTTCAGAGAAATGAGCAACATGAAGGTTAAGCAGAATCTTTGTTTATGAAATGTTCTTCAAGCGGTTGGGGTGCTCATGAGGTAAACTGCAGATCTGTTTTAGCCTCGTATCAGTTTGGACTAGCTGGACTGTCCCAGTTCTGTGCTGGGATGAATTTACCACCTCCAGTGACAAAGAAGCCAAACAATCAACATCTGATTCAAATTAAGAAAGCTGCAGTCAAAAATGCCAAGGAGTTGATGCAAGATGTGAGGCACTAAATCATCAGTGATGATGAGCAGAAAGTTTTGTTTCACAATTCGGTTCACTCTGTGATGGTTGTCAAAACACTGATGACTAGAGCTGTTAGAGTTTCAGAATAGTTTGTAAGAACTCACTCAAGGCTTCCCACAGGCAGCCCAGGCGTGCATTGTGCGATTTGCCTGCTTTTAATAAGCTGATAAGTTCAAGATGTGTTATGGACTAACCGGCATTATAAAATTAAAATATTGTAAAATTATGATATGTTTAGCTGATACTCCTCCAAGTGGAAAAAGCAACAGGCAAAGGCTATATTTCACAATATTTTGATTTTTTTAACACTGGTAAGTCTGTAATACAGCTCAAACTTATCGGCTCATTATAAGCAGTCAAATCACACTGTCTAGGCTGTCCGTGGACTTCCATACCCCAATATTTTTATACATACAGTTTTCTGTCTCTAGTACTTGTGCATTTTTTTGTCAGATATTATCAAAGAAATGAAATACATTTGTATATTTTAGCAGAGATCTTACTGCTTTCAATAAAGCCCATCACAAATCCAGGGAGCATAATGAGACTTAAATGTATATTTCTACATTTGCCTTCCTTCTCAGGGGAGATTATCTCCGAGAGGACTATACTCTATTGGCAATGTTGTGCTCAACTTTCCTTTCGTTTCCTGTCATTGCACTGACTACAACTGCAAGCAAAACAGATATCATGGCCATAAAGGAGTCTCTGAATTTGAAAAATCCATTGGAAGTTACAAGCAATCCAAATAGGCCTAACATTTTTTTTTATGAAAAAAATATTCTGCAAAGGAGAGGGCATTGAATTTTTTTATGAATTCCTGCATCCTATTGAATGTGAGCTGAAAGAAAGTACAGTGAATTACACGCTAACAGTAATGTACCTCCCTTTAAAATGGAGTGGCTTTGCATACAAGTGTCTTGAACAATGTTAATGTGGTGAAAGTTTGCCTGAGGATCGACTGTTCACTCAGTATCATGCCCTTCAAACAAGTGCGATGAAAGATCAGATTCTTAAGGAGCTGGTTTAACCTACATCAAAAGTAAGGATATTTTTGCCACCATTGCAATGGACATGGGAGTAGAAATACCATCAGTAAGACACAATTCATATGGGACCCCCACATACTGTGAGTCTCCTGTCCAAGAATACTTTGAAGAGACCAGTCAGGCAGGTCGTGATGGAAAATCATCAACAGCTGTGCTGTATTACAACTGTGACATTGACAAGAATAGGGAAGGGCTCAGTAATGATATCAGAACTTTCTGCGGCTTAGAGAATGCTTACCTCAGGAAATTTCTGTTGAACTGCCTAGATGCAAAGGAAGTGGATACTAAGACTGTGGGCCATCTTTGTTGTTCTCATTGTAATTCAATCTGTGATTGTCCAGATTGCCTTAAAGATAAACAAAGGAAGTAAACTGCTACTGTTGTCGATCTCTACTCCCCACCGAGTTTAGAAACAGTCTGCCCTTTGGAATTTCCAAAGGCCTTCCATGGAACCACACACTGCAACTTTGTTAAGGTCTGAGTAATGTCCAGGATTGCAAGCAAAGGGGGGCCATGATACTTTATGATAGGAATCAATAAGTGTCCTCATCTATATTAACTCGGTATGATGATCATTAACTAATATTTATTTATTGAATTTTCATTTACTTTGATTTATTTTATTTTAAAATTATTTTAAATTATTGTAAAGCGTTATTGAGCCTCTGGAAAATAGCACTATATAAGTTTATTATTAATACTATTAATATTTAGTATATAAAAAGCGAGTGCGAGGGTTTGATCGTGGTATCCAAATATCGAGAAACCAATGAAAGCATTAGGCTTCTTCAGCCTAGTGCTTTTATTTGTTTCGAGATGTTTGGATACCAAGATCAAACCAGAAGCACGAGTGTTTCACATTGCTTCTCAAACTGCCTGTATTATCACCTAAATCGTAACACTATTGTTACGTTCTTTTCATTGGTTGCATAATTTTGGACATCGTTATCAGCTACCATTCATCTGTTGTCTCCTGGTTTCTTTGGGAAATTCAAAGTGTGCTAATGGAAGTTTTGCGCATTTAGTTTATAGCTCCGTGGTTAGTCGGAGCTTGATTATGGCAGAAAGTAATGAAGTTAACCATTTTCACGTCCCAAAAAGCGATGAAGAGGAAAGTTTACTGAGAATGGCAAATGAGTCATGTAGTGCAAGTTCCTGTTATAGATTCTGGTGGTCGTTTAAAGATTGGACTGACTTGCATAAAGTTGATACCATTACAACAGATATCACAAGCATGGATGCCGATACCCTGAATTATTGGCTCAGTAAATTTATGCTGGAAGTAACAAACAGCGAGGGGAAGAGATATCCAGCCAGAACAATTTATGATTCAATCTGTGGTTTGCGAAGGTATTTGATAAATGTTGGTTCTGAAGCGCTAAATCCTCTGGATGCTGGCGATAAGAGGTATGTATAGTATTTTTGAATTTACAGTTTATTAGATCAAAATTGTTATTCATTTGATTTATTGTGTTTGGTGTTGTTGTCGCAGATTTCATATTTTTCGAAAGTGCCTGGATGCGGAAATGAAAGATTCCACGAGGCAAAGTCTGAGTGTGATCAACAAGCGAACCAAAAAGTTTCCTTGTGTTATTGAATGTGTACCTTTTCTTAATTGCATTTCATGGCATGCATGAATTTAGATATCTAAAACGCATATCCAGATCACTAGTCATTTGGATATGGGTTTTCATTGGGTATCTAGATTCATGCATGTGACGAAATACTTTCCCCTCATAGGCTGATAACCTCATGAATAATAAATCACTTTGAGAAAGGTAATGTCAACACCTCGCTATGCACATTATTCTTGTCAATCATAACGATGGCGTACATAATCCTCGCATTTGATGAAGAGGAATCAAAGTTATGTAATATTTTGGACGAATGTCTGCGCAATTTTCCTAATATAGAAGAGCTCAGGAAAGAGCAACAAGAATGCCTTGTAAACTTGGAGCGTGGTAAAGATGTGTTTGCAATGCTGCTGACTGGTTTTGGGAAAAGCTTGATATTTCAGCTCTTTCACACAGTTGGTTTCAGTGATGCGATATCAAGTCGAACAACTGAAACAGCTCTGTTTTACAACTGCAGCAATTGGGCTCGGTGAAGACATCATAGAGGACGAGAAACAAGTAAAAGAAGGAAAAAGTGAAATTGTTTTTGGTAGTCCAAAGAGCTGGCTTTCCATATGTTGGATAAAGGAGCTGAAGGAAGGAAAACTTGGACGGCAAACGGCAGTGTCAGCATAGACGAAGTCCACTCTGTAACAGAATGGTAAGTTTTGTTATTTATTAAATCACTTGATGTTTTTTCCTTACATGGGACACCATATCCAACAAAAGAAGCATGCCTCAACACGATAGCTGCATGTAAGTCACTTTCCTAATTAGCATCAAACCCACTGTTTTCCATTGCACACTTAACACAATGGAGTATGTTGAGATCTTTGTGTGCAATTTTGCACATATTAACACAACAACTGTGTCAACTTTGATTGATTGACTTTGATTCAATTGATTCAAGACACAGACATACGCAAGAACTGAGGACAACTTCATTTAAGCTCAATAATTCAAGCTTTAAAATTTTTGTGATTTGATGGTATAAAATTCAGGCTGAACGATCAGTATAAACATGACCCAAAGTTATGTCACGTGAATATTAAACAATGTAAACAAACGTAAATGAATACTGCATTGAGTTTTACTAAAGACAAAATATAAACAAACCTAAAGCAGAGGAGATTTTCTGGAAGATAATTCCTGGCGATAGGATCTGCTGGTCAGTCATTCAAATTCTGGAAGAAAATTTGTCACTTGTTTGACATCATCGCACATGTGACCTTTCACATGAAAACCTACACTAATGACTTTCCGTTTTCAAACAGACTTCTGTTTACAACCCGTTTGTTGGCTGTTTGAACGGCTTGGTCAGCCGCTCGGTAGAAACAATCCGTTTGAACGGCTTGGTCACCCGTTTGCTAAAAACATCAACCCTTTTGAACTTGGTCACCCGTTCACTAAAATCATCAATCCATTTGAATGGTTTGGTCACCCGTTCGCTAAAAACATCAATCAGGCTGTGAACGGCTAAATTATTTGGCTGTGAACGTAACATAAATTGCACGCTAATTGTTTACCTTTATCAAGTACCTTATTACATTGTAAAGACGATGAAACCGTTTGTCGCTTTGACTTGAAGACCATGGTTGTAAACAAGCGGCCAAGTGCAATGGTCACAAAATTCATGTTTAAAATTCTTTATGAACTTCATGTTTACTAATTGTTAAAGTAAATCTTGAATTAAACTAAATATAATGAAGTTAAAGACAGCAAGGAAAGTTATGAAGCAAAAAAACAAGGTCAGTGTAGCTAGTTGTCAGTAAAAAGTGCACCAAATTCGCATATGTCAAAAGGGTAATTTAAAATCTGAATACAGACCATGTGCTTCCAAGAATTCTGTTATCCTTGTAGTTTGTATGTAAACTATTCAGCTCTCTGTTTCTATTTGGCACAAATTTGGTGATTCGACCGGTAAAATGATCTCTCTTTACAGAAAGAATTTTTATGAAAGTTTTTATCATGTGCCATTTACATAAAGTCCATTTAGTAGCAAGGAAAAGTTTTTTTTTTCGGCACACGCTGGATAGTCTATTAGTGTGTCCTTAGAAGCATCGTAGCAATGCTGATTTGGCAAGATCAACGTATTTTAATCTACAACCGAATACTCCTTCGTAATTATACTGTTCACGTAGAATCCGTTTCAAATCTTATCTTAAATGAATTGGCGTGGAATCAGCTGATAGAAGCAAAACAAGTTGCGTATTTGTAAAATTGCGGCAATAAACACAACATGGCAAAGATAAATGATAAAGTTATTGCTTTGACCTTTGTGTTTTTTGAGTTTTGCTTTAGCAAACCCAGTAGCGAATGCTCTCTGTGTTTCAAAATTACTTTCTTTGGCCATTCAGCAGTGAAAAAAGCAACAACTTAATTTTCAGCCTTTGCTGTTTTTGACTGGCCGGAATGATATAAACCAAGCCATTGAAACCTTTAGGCTACTTGTTGAAAAATTTTCACCAGCCATTTGAACGTTTTGGCTACCCGTTCGGAATACTTAATCCGTTTAGCAGTTCGATGGAACTGTTTCAAATGGCTTGGTGACCCGTTCATGACCCGTTCGATAGCCGTTTGTGTCACCCATTTAACAGAAAGTTGTTAGTGTACATTTTCGCGTGAAAAGTCACATATGTTCAAGTGACAGCATACTCAAGGCTGTGCTTTCTGGTTAATGAAAATATTTGTTTTGTGTTTTTTTATCTAGTGTCTTGGGAAATTTATAGCGTTTTAGCAAGGTTTTCCAAGCATTTTCGTGAAGAATTTGAGTATTAAGCATTTGAGCACAAAAAAGCATATCGCACCAAAGCCTGCTGTGGGGATTTACACTACCACACTTTATCTTTTCGAGTTCTTACATTTTCAATACACTCATTTGTTGAGTTGATTTTTAATGTTTTGAAATTGTTCCTTTCAGGGGCAAAGCTGTTGACAAGAAGAAACCCTTCAGGGAAGCATATGGAGACATTGGTTCATTGAGATATTTTACCAAAAAAGAAGCAGGGAGCCCCTGAGCAACATTCTTGGGATGCATTCCATGAAAGTCATCAATGTGTTAATATGTTAATGTGTCAAGGAACAATAAGAACTTATGGTTTTCAGCATAAGCTATCAAGAAAGGTATTGCTTGTTTCAAACAATCATACTTTGTCAAAGCATAATAGATCTTTCAACAATAAATTTCCTTCTTGGAGTGTATTGCAGCATAGTTCAGATGAGTTGAAGTATTTCAAAACCTTACTTAAAAATGAAGATCCTGTCAATGTAGTTTTGGCAGCTTTTGCTTTAAGTTTAGGAGTAAATTTTATGTTTATGTTAAGTTATGAGACAGCAGCAGCTGAGCAAAAAGATGTCTGATCTTTTTTTCAGGCTATATGGCTTCCTCACCACTCTACCTACTAAAGTTAAGTCATTTAATATGAAATTTAATTTTGAACTATTTTTGTAGCTCTTCCTGTCCTGTAAATTTGCAATTTTAGTAATATTTTTCCTTCTTCTTTTGTAATATTTATTCTGTGGCAAAATGTAAATAATAATAATAATAATAATAATAATAATAATAATAAATCATAATGCACAGTGAATTTTTCAAATTGCATTTCAGAATTATGAATTGGATACCCCTGCATTACATTATTCTATGCAAGGAGGTAGTATTTATGAACCCCTACAATGCAAAGAAAATCTGTGCAGCACAGTACACTGGCAGAAAATCGCACAGGATCGGCACCTAACTGTGGAAAAAAGATCAGTTTTTGATCCTAATGTTATCCTAGTTCAGTGCTTTAAGAGACAACAAGAACAAGAATTGAGAGAGTGGAACAACACCTGAGTGCAGGGAGATGGATACTGCCCTTTAACAAAATTTAATTATAGCAATGGAGGAATGTGCTGACTATGAACAAGAAATAACAAAAACATGGAGAAGCTAGAGGCAGTCAGTAAAAAGGCAGAGGGTGTGTGGAAAAACGTGATGGAAATAATGGGAGGGTCTGTAGAAGGAAGTAACCAAGCAAAGAGCAGAAGAAATGGAAGCATATCAGGCCTGCGTATCAGGCATTCGAAGGGAAAGGGGAAGGGTGAGAATTCAGGCGCACAAGAATGCAAGAACACAAAGGGGAAGGGAATACCTGCCTGTTTGACAGGGGTCGAAATGTTGCCTGTCTACCTGTCGATTTCAGGTACTTTTCAGAAGTGACAGGTAAAAAATATAGAAGCCTGTCGCTGGCGACAGGCAAGGAAATCCTTAATAATTCAGAATGTGTTGATTGGAATAATATTGTCATCCGTTTTCCACCCGCACTCGTGCAGTTTTGGAAGCCATTGTCGCGACTCTCGTACAGTAGTTACCAGTCTCTACTCAATAAAAGCAGGATGATGCAATCTTTGCAGTGCGCATGACAAAGATAGATGATGCCATGTGACTCGCTTTTCTTCGCCAATCAAGAATGAAATTAATTCTTTCAGTTGACGATATGCGATATGGATCGTTTTCTGAAGCGTAAACAATGTGCCGAAGAAGCGGAAGCCGGAGAGGTACATACGGAAGAGAATTTTGCAGCAACGACGACGAAACGGAATAATATACCAGTATTCAAGTTCAATGAGAAGTGGAAAGATGGGCGCCCATGGTTGTTGGTGGATGGAAAGATGTTCTGTTCTTAGAGTGATTTTACTTCATCTGTGAAACACTATCTAACAATTAGTGTGTGATAGTCAAAATTAAACAAAAGAAAAGAAAGGAATTATAGTCTAAAAGTGCGTACTATTCTACTAACTATTTCACAGATGAAGTAAAATCACTCTACTGCAAGGAGTTTGATATTCTAAAAACAAGCAGAAACAAATTCATCTCGGGCTGTGAATCGATGCGTACAGTATGTTGCCCAGTTTCCAGCCACTTTAGTTTGTAATCGCTATAACTTCTTGTTTTTGTACCGAGAATTTCTTACATGTACATGTGGAAAATGCAACCAGAAACGAGTTATCGACTGTTTGTTTGTCAAGGTAGATGTCAATTTGCATATTGCTCAACAAACACAGTTGTTTGTGAAAGTCAACTCATTGCCGTTTGGAACAATGGCAGAAAGCTGCTGGGAAAGCAGTTAGGAGGAAGAATTGTTTCTTACACAGTCAACATTTACTGCTAAGTCGGACGAACATCTTATTGTTGTTCAGGAATGGCTGTGTCGACGAGTGAAGGGGATGGAAAATCCTCAGAGGATAATGTTGCTATTAGTGAAGGTATACCTTATTTAAACTTTATTCCTTGAAGTATTAGAGGCGGATGTGCAGGCAAATTTTGTTGGCTTTGGTTAATTGTTTTTCCAGTGAAAGTGCTTCACCAGTGGATATGTTGGGGTGCAATTTTGTCCTTGGTGCAAATTTTATTTTCCTTTGTTTTTGGGTATGGCAATGTATGATAATGTATAATAATGAGTTTTAAACAAAGGAAAATAAAATTTGCACCAAGGACAAAATTGCACCACAACAGATATATGCACATAAAGCACGCTGCATTATTAAAACTAAAACATGCAGCATTATTTTTAATAATGCAGCTTGTTTTAGTTTTAATAATGCTGTGTGCCCATTTAGCACGTGTAAGATTACCCCTGATAATTTCGTAGCCTGCAAGCAAGCTCTCGGGTTTGGGGGAGGGGAGGGGGGAGGGAAAGGAGCGAGAGCTTCGACGATGTCTCAGAAGTTTGAATGTCTCCGCCTAAAAAGTCTGCAGAAAATGCTGATTGGTTGAGATTAAATTTGATGATGATGTTATCATTCTTCGCATGTCGTGATCTGCACAGGCTGGCAAATGATCCCCGGACCGGAAATGATCCCCTCACCAAAAAGTAAGGAATGGAGTGGAATCCACACTTTGGATAATGGATTAAAAGCATTCCCATTAAATACATTTTTTTCAAATGTAAGCAAAATGTACCGATTTTAATTTGTTATAACGCAAGAATTGTACAACTGTTGACCGGAAATTATGCATCGAGTTTCTTATAAGCACATCACTGTATTATAAAAATTATTACAATTGTATATGTTGTGGTGCAATTTTATCCTTGGAGCAAATTTTATTTTCCTTTGTTTTGGGGTATGGTAATGTCTGATAATGTATGATAATGAGTTTTAAACAAAGGAAAATAAAATTGGCACCAAGGATAAAATTGCACCACAACATATAAATTATTACATGAGTAACTATTATTGACACAGCTTTCAAAGGATATTAAGATTTCTATTACCTTCACTTTTATTTAACTAATTTATAATACCCCATTGACAGTCCTGTGGTGTTTGTCTAGCAAAAGCATACATCAAGTGCTTGCACAGTCAGAGGGCGGCAAAGGGTTTTAGCGTGGCGCGCGACAGGTTACATGCACAGTGCTTGACAGGAAAGAGATTTCAAAGTTCATGCACAATGTTTTTAGCCGGAACATTGTGCGATTGTCTTTGCCCTTGTTCCACCGCATTACATTTACCGTGTAGGGGATAATGACAAGGAAGTCAAGGCTGACGATCGATTACTCATCAGTACTACAGTAATTTAATTGTCTCTGTAGCCCCATCGAAAGAATGTCCCTTAGATGATGACGTTTATGATGCACTTTTTAGCATTTTAAGTGGAACAAGATCCTTCAAGGACTGGCCAAAGAATTCAGAAAGGAACTTAAGGCAAAAAGTGTACCAAAAATGGAAAAGCAACAGGTATGAAGTAAAAGAAATCCACGATCCTATCGTTGGCTGCTCTACAAAACGCATTACTAACAACACAACGAATTGTATAGTTGTACAAAAGTTGGAACTCGCAACAATCATTGATTGCGCTTACCAGGAAACAAAGGGTGATGGTGCCAGAAAATTAAAGTTGCATACTTCGCATCATTACTGTGGTTTATCCCGTGACATTATTCAAAATAAATTGAATACCATTAAGCAACCCCAAAAACTCAGACCACTTTTTCAAAAGAAGGCTCCGCTAAGACCAATTAAAGCTATCTGAGTACAAGAAAGGCACCAGGTTGACCTGAGAGAGGCCTGGGTCTCGTTATGATCAGAGGTGTGTAATCAAGCTCCGCGCTACCTTTTGCAAAGTAGTGGAATATCAAGGAAAATATGCTTGCAGAATATTTTGAAACCTTTCTAAGTAATTTGCCTATGGTGAGCAAGGAATGAAACGAAGTGAACGCTGTTCTGGCAACGAAGTTATATCGCATGACCACAAACTCACACATGGTGATATCTTCAACATGGAGTTTTCTCTTTCTACAACTGAAGAAAGAGACGGAGGAATATGAAGCGGACGAACCTAACCTCTAAGATATGCACAAACTCCTTAAGAGCATTCAGTATGCTATAGGCATCATTCAGAGTACCATGGCGACATTAGTTAAGGACAACAACAGACTTGCCGCTCAGAAAATGGTAAAAAGAGAACTGAAGCGTCAGCCTCCTTCACTGTATTATAAAGGAGAGTACGTCCTGGTCCGGATCCCTAGATCAAAGACAAAGGAAAGAAAACCTCTTTAAAAAACAGCTGCGAAGGGCTTATCACTGATGTAATCATAATGTTCATAAATATAACATTGAATTTCATGATTCAGACACATTTAAAAAAACAGCTTGTTTTAAAGTGGATGACATTACTTCATTAACAAAAGAAGATGAAAATAGATGACAACAAATCGCTATACAAAAGATTTGTCGAAGTAAAAAGCAACAACCCGGATCTGAACCCGACCACCGTGTAACACCACCACCAAAGGCAGCTCGAAAAGAGGGGTTCTTTAATTTGTACTTTGATTATTTAAGAGAGAACTACGAACGCTTGAAGGGGAACTCAGTAGGCTTAGGAAGCTCATACTTTTATCCTACGTCTTTGGAACATATTGAACTGTTGAAGAATTTGCAAGCAAAGACCCAGTTGAGATTGAAAATCTCGTTTCCTTGTGCCCTAGCCAATGACAGAACAGCTCTGAAACTGGTAATAGAGTTTGATTTCCGAATAAAGGAAAATATTGGCTTGAAAGATCCAATTGATTTGACGTTCATCACAAGAAACCCAACCCCTTCAGCTGATTATCTCAAACAAAACATTGTTACTGAAGCCATTGTTTCATCACTGACATCTTTGGATAACTTTTGCTCTCTTCCTGTGGCTGTGGATTACAGTACTAAGTCTAGTAAGATGGGCGAGGTCATGACCACCCTATTCACAGACCACATCAAAATGCTGCAATGTTGTGAATCATGCCAAAGAAGAACACCAGCTAATCGTCAGATTTTCAACTCCCAGCAAAGACTGTTCTAGTTTCTGTGAAGTATGCTACGAGGCAAAGGCAGTGTGTGAACAGTGCAAGTTATTAGGGCAAACATCTTACCTTGTTGCTTTTATTTTTGTGGCAGCTACCAAGAAAACGAAACCATACTATGCGGCGATAAGATAAACTGGAGGAAGGAGACATAGACCCCTTACTGGCACTTTTGTCCGTATTACCAGATTGTCCCCATGTTGGAAAAGGAATAAAAGTGGCATTTTCAAACTGGTGGCTGAAGTGCAAAGGTGAAAGAATTAACTTGGCAGTACTACACATTAAGAAATTGCTGACTCAGCAACAAGAGCAAAATTTGGGAAGATCAGGGTTTGTACTCTTTTCAGATTTTAAAATTCCATGACTTTCCATGACCTTTTCAAATGTTTCATGACCAAGAGTTCAACAGTTGTTTTCAAAGTTTTATCAAAATGATCATTTTTTTAATTTTTCAGGTTGCCTTATTATTCCCACAACATATATGCTGCCATGAACATAATTTTCCATGACTTTCCATGACCCACACTTAAATTCCATGACTTTCCAGGTTTTTCCATGACTGTACAAACCCTAAAGATTATTCCGAAGAATGATCTTGTGAAAAACAAAGGCAGGCAGGACCCAACTGCAGCGCTTACCTTGAGCGACAGCAAGTTAACAGAGGAATTACTAGTAACCAGCTTTGTTTCTCATACTATCATTCCTGAGTTAGACAAGTGCGAGGAGCCCCTAGTAGACAAAGAACGGATTGAAGAGTATAATCGCGAAAGGAAAATCATTGAGGAAAGGCAGCAAGAGTTGCAAAACTGACTCGACCAAAACCAACCTGCCAATAAATTTAAGTAGCAAAAGACTACTATCGAAACAAATACTGACAAATTGGCATTTTAATATTTTTTTAGGTGCATGTGTGATGATTTGCAAGGCAATGTGAGTGTCGCCAAGATAAAAATGGCTGCGTGCAGTCACTCAGCAGCGAGTTAGTTCTTCAAGAAGTTGACTCCTCGACCAGTTGTGTTATGCTGCATCCTGGCTTTAGTCCAGTTTGTTTATGTTGATAGTCCCTGCGGTCTGCAGCAGCCAAATATAAGACTCAAGATAGTACAAGATACAGGCAAACAGGCAAGGAAGACGACTATTTGTGACCTTCCACAGGAAAACGTACACTAACGCTTTACCGTTTAACGGAAATAACCGTTTAGTATCCGTTTAACATCCGTTTAAACGGATCATACAAAACGTTTAAACGCTTATCTCATCCGTTTTCTAAAATCGAGTATCCGTTCAACGTTTCGGTCAAATCGTTTAAACGATTAGCTTATCCGTTTAAGAAATATTCCATCCGTTTAACGCTTTTGACAAAACGTTTAAACGGTTAGCCTATCCGTTTAAACGTTTCCTCAAAGCGTTTAATCGGTTAGGCTATCTGTTTAAACATTTCAAGAAAACGTTTAATCGGTTAGCTTGTGTCGGGAGAAGAAGTTATAGTCCAGCCGCAAGAACTTTATAGCGTTCGTGTCTAGCTATGATCGGAGAAAAAGTTACCGGGTCCAGGAGCAAGAAGTTTACACAGTAGCGCTCGTGTCGATGAAAAAAATTGAACAGATAAAGTTGAAAGGCTGAGCGGTAAAACAATCGTATTTTTACTGTTTTGGTCATGTTCAGTTGCCGACAACAAAAATTAAATGCAGTGGCTATTCGTACGGCACCCGTACGCGGACTTCGATTTGCCCTACGGGAATCCAAAACTTTCGTCAATTTTCGATGTTATTCTTCACTTTTATCAATCCACAATATTAAATGTTCGTTTAGTTTTTCGAAGCGCTTCTGGTAAGCGATGTTGATTTGGCTCAGACTAATTTGCCGAGTCTCTGTGTATACTACGCGAGCGACTCATTTTGTGACACTTAGATTTTTCGCGTCAAAGAAAACTCCCGTACGGCCAACTTCGATTTGCTATTCGTACGGGAGTCCAAAAATCTTTTGACAATTTTTGATGTTATTCTTCACTTTTGTTGATCCACAATGAAGATCACCTTTTGCCGTACGTGAGTGATTCTTTTCGGTTCTTTTTATTATTACAGTATATGTTTCATTACAAGACTCCATATGAATATAACAACAAGTTCGCGGGAGTACATGGCGGTGTCACGAGATTCCTTCGCGTAGCTGAATAAACATCGCTTACCAGAAGCGCTTCGTAACACTAAATGAACATTTAATATTGTGAATCAATAAAAGTGAAGAATAACATCGAAAATTGACGACAGTTTTGGACTCCCGTATGAATAGCAAATCGAAGTTGGCCGTACGGGAGTATTCTTAGACGCGAAAAATTTCTAAGTGTCACGAAATGAGTGGCTCGCGTAGTATGCAGAGACTCGGCATATTAGTCTGAGCCAAATCAACATCGCTTACCAGAAGCGCTTCGTAACACGAAATGAACATTAAATATCGTGGATCAATACAAGTAAAGAATAACATCGAAAATTGACGAAAGTTTTGGACTCCCGTACGAATAGCAAATCGAAGTCCGCGTTCGGGTGCCGTACGAATAGCCACTGCAAATATTAAAATCAAAACCTGAGTGTTTTTTCGGTTTAAAAATCAAATTTTTTTCAAGTA
This sequence comes from Cladopsammia gracilis, assembly GCA_022457155.1. Lineage (NCBI taxonomy): Eukaryota > Metazoa > Cnidaria > Anthozoa > Scleractinia > Dendrophylliidae > Cladopsammia > Cladopsammia gracilis. The sequence continues at coordinate 397,053 of JAJGOT010000589.1, forward strand.
AATGGCACGCTAATTGTTTACCTTCTCCAAGCACTTTATTTAGCATGATGAAACCATCTGTTTGTCGCTTTGACAAAGGCCAGGGAATTATGAACATGCATGCTTTCTTTCAAGTAAACAAGCGGCCCCGAGTCCGACCCGAGTCCCAAGTGCATTAGTCACGCAAAATTCATGTCTAAAATACTTTCTGGACTTCATGTTTACTAATAATTTATTGTTAAAATAGATCTTGAATGAAACTAAATATAATAAACGAAGTTAAGGACAGCAGGTAAAGGTATGTAGCAGAAAAAATGATTTTTGTTGTTGCTGTAGCTGTCGGTAAAAAGTACAATGAATTTGCATATGTCAAAAGTGTAATTTGAAACCTGAATACAGATGAGCGCTTCCAAGAATTCTGTTTTTCTTGTCGTTTCGCTTGCCAAATTACGCCAAGTCTGAAGTGTCTCTGTGCTTTTCTTGGGACTTTCGATTTCGCGTGTTATACTGTTCTAATTTTCTATCACCGATTGCGAGATGTTTTATGAAATGGTTGCGTTATGCGTTACTGAAAAGGTTTTAACATAAGCAAATTGGAAATCAGCGTCAGCGAATGAAAGCAAAACAATCAAAGCTTTTAGTCGATTAGTTAAGTTTTCATTAACCGTTAAACATGTTTACATGTAACAGCTGCCCGTTTAGAGATTTTATTCGACCGTTTAATGTTTCAGCTATCCGTTTAATGATTTTGTTGAACCATTTAACGTTTTAAGCCAACCGTTTTCTGATTCTGTTCAACCGTTTAACGGTTTAAGCTAACCGCTTAAAATTTTGTTGCACCGTTTAACGTTTTAAGCTATCCATTTTTGGACTTTGCTCAACCGTTTAATACTTTTGGCTACTCGTTTAAATGGTAATGGAGATCGTTTAAACGCTTGAATTAGCCGTTTACTATCCGTTTACAATCCGTTTATTTTTACCCGTTTAACGGAAAAGCGTTAGTGTACGTTTTCCCATGGAAGGTCACATTTTGCATCATGTTTAAATATGCAGTGAATTGCATGTCCTATTGTTTACAATGTATATAGTTTTTCTTTTCTTTTCTTTTTTTTCTCAAAATTGTACTTTTATTGCAACACAAACTTTTACTTACATGACGGATTCTTAAACTACATTCAAAACTTATTACTAATTCATGAGCATATCAGCCAATCACACGTCGCAAATCGATCACGTGTATGAGCCTTTATACCTGGTAATCTATGGTCATTATGAAAAGCCTGGTGGCGGCTTTGATTTCAGTCACAGGGGAGTTCCGGGCTGAATGGGCAAACAATGCAGTTATCGCTGAATTTTTAATGAGAATGATTTTAAAATGACAGTGATATATTAAGATCACAAGTAATCTTTATATAAAGATTACTGATATGGGTATAATTGTTCAGGATTCTTAGTGCAACAAATGGTGACTTTAATATTTTTGTGCAATACTGTTTTACGAAATCTGGTCTTTCGCCCTTCTATTTGGAATCTTCTCAACAAAATAAACAACCAACAGTTTAACAAGTGAGCTGTTATTTGAATGACACCAGCGCCCTCGTGTAAATTGCCTGGTAAGCAACTGGTTCGCAGATGCAAGCTGCTATTTCTACTCATTCTCTACCTCTGAAAAAAAATTGTCAGCCGTTTTATCTACCGTACCTGACAACTTTAGCATAGCATTTTCAGGAGATGTTTTCCCTCAGAACTATAAAATCCCAAAACTTTTGACAGGAGATGGGAAGCAATGGTCACCTCATCGAAGACGTGGCACATGTGTTGTAACGTTTCTACACGATTACAAAGGCCTTTAAGAGACACTGAGGACTGTTTGTTCTTCAATGATTTTTAAATTGATCGCATAATACACAATTATTGTTTTCACGGCTAGTCGCACAAAGAGTTCTTTTCTTTTCCTGTACGTCATAGATAGCAATTTTTATTCCTTTTGTACAAGCACGATTTTTCAGTTCTTACAAGTTGTTCCACTGGTAGGAGTTACAGGAGTTACTGTTGGAGTTACTTAGCATTAGGAGATATTTTGAAGTCATTTCTATCCCAGAGTCAACATCAGATGTAAGTCATGCTTGTAATTCTTTTTCTTTCATTTATGGGGTCCAATTCTAGTCCTTTTTCATTTCTTCAACTTAGACATGCCGTAAATTCCTTTTTAGTTTTCACCGCAAGTGTTGTAAAGTCGACTGCCTGATTTTCAATAAACCCGTTATTAAGTCTTGCTGTTTGTCCCTTACTTCACTGTGGTTGACCTGGCGAACTCCAGTACTAAACACCCCGTGTCCACGGTACTGGGAGCGCGACAGTGAAAAATCTGATGACAAAGCACAACTTGAGGTAAGCCGTATTGCACTATACAATAAGAGCGCCGATAATGAGTGACCGAGGATCAAAGAAAGGAGTACCCCCGAAACACCAGGAGATTGCCGATCGTGATCCAGACAAAAGAGTTAGAACTTTAAGTAGGAAAGCTTTGGAGAATGCTATTCAGGAGAACCGTAGCGAACTGCATTCGATTAACAAGTCACTCAAAGAGGCAATACGATCCACAGAAGAACCTAGCGAAAGATCATGACAATGATCATGATAATGATGACATTTTGAATGTGAATGACCTTATTGACAAATCGGAGCAACTTAGATTTAAAATAGAAGAATTAAGTCTGCTCACGCAAGACAAGGAGACGAACATGGAGGATCACAAAGCCACTTTATTTAGTGAGAGACTAACTCTCGATCACGCTAACTTAGTCATAGAAAAAAAAAGGAATAGGCAATCCGACAAATTGTTGGAGACAGGCTCGCGTCATTCTCATCACTCACACCGCAGCACCAGATCTAAAGCATGGTCACCAATGTCATCTACAATGAGCAGCTCGGCTAGGTTGAGGGCACTTGCTGAAGCAGCAGCAGCACGGGAAAGCGCGGAATACGAAAAACTTATCACGGAAAAGGAGCACAAATGCAAACAACGCGAATTAGAAATTGAGCAGAGGCGTGAAGAAGAGCGTGCACGGCACAAAAAAGAACTCGCCATCCTCGCCGCCAAAAAAAAAAGTTGCAATCGCGGACGCTACGCTTAAGGGGATCAAAAGCGTTATAGATGGAGAGGAGATCGGAGAAAAAACAGATTTGGAAGACATCCCTATCGTTAAAAGTGAAGAGAGAACATTTGCTTGGGTCCACTCACCCACACAAAAGCACCCGGAGAAAACCGACTTGACACACCAAGACACTCCCCTCAAGGAAATGTCCGAAAATCCACCCACGAAACCGTGCGTGACCACAAATCAGCGGGAGAATGAAAACACCAATCAAGCTTTGAGCAACTCTTTTCACACTTCAACCCCAATAGACCAAACCGGAAGCCAGCTAATTGAAACTTTAACATCAGTAAATCAGCAAATTGTCGCCGGACTCGCGCGTCAATTTACCTAAATGCCACCCAGACGTTTTCAGCGGAGACCCGCACTTACGTAGAAAGCAGCGTTTAAAGTCATGATAACAGACGTTAGCGCACCCCCTGTCCAAGAGATAAACTACCTACGTAGTTTCACAAGCGGAGAGCCTCAAAAACTCGTAGACAATTATCGAAAAAGGAAGCATTATGACCCCAGCGGGCTATTAAAAATCCTCTGGGCGGAATTGGAGGCGTTTTGGCAGCGCCGCAACAATTACCAATGCATTACTGGAGCGAATGCACGTGCTTGCCGCGTTCAGAGAGAACGAAAATGACAAGCTCAAAGAATTTGCTGACCTCTGCGCCGATGTAGCCAGCCAAGTATTCATCTTACCCGGCCTCGCGTGCCTTAATTTTCCCAATGCAATACAGCCAATCGCAGCAAAGCTACCACCTTCGCTCCGCGGGAAGTGGGAAAAAGAAATAGCTAAGTTCTCGGAGAACAATGGAGATCAGTATCCTGGCTTTCACGTTTTTTCGGAGGTTGTTCAAAAACATGCTAGGATAAAAAACAATCCAAACATTCACATCGGAGCTAAACTTAAAATGAATGCCGACCCGGATGACAAGGATGCATCGCCGAAAGAAAGAGAAAGGGAGACAAAGCAGTGCTCATTCCACGACAGAGACAGACAGCCTAGAGGAGTGCAAAGCCTTCGCTGCAAAGACATTCAAGGAGAAAATTGAATGGATCCTTAAGGCTGGGCTTTGCTATCGCTGTCTATCCGAAGGTCACAGGGCAAAGGAATGCAAACGACCGATCAAATGCAGTATATGCAAAGACAGACGTCATGTTGCACTCCTCCATAAAGAGAAATTGAAGAAGCCTGAAGGTGGGGAGTCAGTCGACACAAAATGTTCATTTCTGTGCAGGGCTGGTGAGGGCGGCATCTCATGCAGCAAGCTAGTACTGGTTGATGTTGTCAGCAAAGAGAGACCGAAAAGTATTTACAGAGTTTATGTGATCATTGACGAACAAAGTAACACGTCCCTGATCACCAGCGATCTTGCCGATGAATTGGGAGCAACAAGCCCAGAGCAAAAATACTACCTAACTACATGCAGCGGCAAGCAAGAGGCAAAATATGGACGATGCGTGATGGGTGTGGTCTTAAAATCCTTAAACAAAACGGAGTCAGATCTTCCCACCCTCACTGAGTGCGATAACATCCCTTGCGATAAACAGGAGATCCCAACACCGGAGATGGGGAGATTCCCGCACCTCAGCGATATCGCGAACGAAATCCCGCCACTTGATGAAAATGCTGAAATTCACCTACTTATCGGACGAGACGTCTCGGAGTTGCTCAAAGTGAAGGAGTTCAGAAACGGGCCGAAAGAAGCCCTGTTGCCGCTAAAGATATCATTAGGCTGGACGATAATCGGACAGATGTGCCTCGACCTCGCCAGTAGCCCTGTGCATGTGCATGCCTGCCGTACCAGTCTCCTCATGGCCGAAATTAGAGTGGTCTTCGATTCCTCAGCCGAACACGAAGGAGTGTCGCTAAACAACGAGCTACTATCGGAACCAGATCTCATGAACAGACTGCAAAGAGTTCGATTTCGTTTTAGGAGGGTGACAGCAACTGTCATGTGTGACATCGAGCAGATGTTCCATTCCTTTCACGTTGATCCAGAGAACAGAGACTTCCTACGTTTTCTCTGGTACGAAGACGACACACCTGGTAAATGGATAGTCAAGTACTGAATGAACATTCACCTCTTTGGAAATGGACCAAGCCCAGCTGTAGCTACGTTTGGTTTAAGAAAGACCACAGCTGATGGCAAGGAGTTTGGAGAAGATGCAGCTGAATTCGTACACCGCAACTTCTATGTTGACGACGGCTTAGCATCACGGCCCACTACCAATAAAGCAATCGACCTTGTTACCGCGACTCAAGCGATGTTAGCAACTGCCAACCTGAAGGTTCATAAGGTTGTATCCAATTCAATCGAAGTCATGGAGGCCTTCCCAGCCAAAGATAGGGGAAAGGGGTGCGAGACTTAGATTAGATCACAACAGCCTTCCCGCACAGCACTCTCTACGAGTCTATTGGAACCTTGAAGAAGACACCTTCACATTCAAGGTCTCCCTTCCTGACAAACCATTCACACATCAAGGAGTACTATCATTGGTGAACTCAATATATGATCCATTAGGCTTGGCAGTGCCAGTACTGTTGGAAGGAAAATTACTGCTACAGAACCTAGTACTCATAAGAAAGAAAAACAATAAGGATAAACCGCTAGGATGGGACGACCCTCTACCAGATACCCTACTGTCGCAGTGGCAATGTTGGAGAAGGTCACCACCTTATTTGGAGAACGTTTCAGTACCCCGCTGCTACCACCCAGCTGGCTTCGGCAAAATTGTAAGAAGAGAAATTCGCGCCTTTTCAGATGCCAGCAAGGACGCAATTGGAGTCTCAATATACTTGCGGATGTTTAACGAAAAAGGAGATTGCTCTTCGGCCAATCAAAGGTAGCGCCCGCTCAGACCACAAGCATCAATCTCAAAGGAGATTGACATGGAGATAAACGAGATCACCTTCCACACGGACTCAAAGGTCGTCCTCGGTTACATCCAAAACGAGAGCCGGAGATTCTATGTTTACGTCGCTAACCATGTGCAAACAATCTGGAAGATTTCTAGCCCCAGCCAGTGGAGGTACGTTGATACAAGTAAGAACCCTGCAGACCTGAGCACCCGATGTCTGAGCACGCAGTCTCATGGGATCGGACTGGCTAACCGGACCGAGTTTCTTCAGAACCAACGAGGGCAACCGAAGAAGAGCAGGACAAGATTCCATTAAATAAAAACGATCCAGAAGTACGCAAGGACGCCGTAAACCTGAAAACACAGACCAGTAAACGCCATGGTCTTGGAGCAAAAAGGTTCTCGCGATTTTCGAGCCTTCATTCTCTACAACGTGCAATCGCAAATCTCATTGTAGTTACCAAGGAGTTCAAACGGAGAAAAAGTCAAAGTCAAAGCAGAGTCAAAGTCATCCAGCATTAAGAACACACACCTTATGCAGCAGCCAACTGCAAAGGAACTTCAGGAGGCCATGACAGTTATAATTCCAGCCGTACAGAGAGAAAGTTTTTCAGAGGAATTGAAGTTGGAGCGGAAGCTCGCAGAGGGCAACAAGTCGGAGACTGTTCTTAAGAGTTCCATGCTGTACTGCTTAGATCCCCTCGTTGATAGTAACCGTCTTCTACGCGTCAGCGGTCGTCTTCGACGCGCTACTTTGGAGTACAGAGAAAAGCACCCTGTTCTGTTACCAAAGAAAAACCAAGTGGCTGATCTGGTAACACGTCACTATCACAGACAAGTCCACCATCAAGGTCGTCAGATCACGCACGGCGCCATCCGTTAAGCTGGATACTGGCAAATTGGAGGCCACAAATCTGTAGCGCGAGAGTTAAGCAAGTGCGTTACATGCAAAAAATTGAGAGGACCATTAGTAGAACAGCGTATGGCCGACCTACCAGCAGACAGAACAGAAGTCACCCCTCCCTTCACAAACCTTGGGTTTGACGTTTTTGGCCCCTGGACAGTACGATCTCGGAAGACACGCGGAGTCGCAGCCAACAGTAAATGCTGGGGACTCTTATTCACATGCCTAAGTAGCAGAGCGATCCACATCGAACTCCTGGAGTCCATGGATACGAGTTCCTTCATCTGCGCCTTAAGGAGATTCTTTGCACTTCCCGGTCCTATTTCCATTCTCAGGTGTGATCGGGGTACCAATTTCATTTCGATGTACTAAATAAAATAAATAAGCAGCCAACCACAAGAAAAAATGTGACCTCAAATTGATACTCGCAAGGAACCTCAAGACCAAAATATGCATAATGTGACCATCATATCACCTTCTACTTCAATTTTTGCTATTTTATATGCTAAATTTAGAAGACCTCTATTAAGCGGTCAACCTCTATTGGCCATTCCTCAAGGGTGACTGCTTAATAGAGGTTTGACTATATGCCATTTTAAGTTCTATTTTTGGTAATCATTGTCTTGTTAGTGACCCCAATTTGTCTATTAAGACTAGCTAAACACATTGACACTTAAATAAAGTTATTACTTACTATCAAGTAATACTTATTTTCTTTCTTTGCAGAGAGTGCTGTGCCAGTTTCAGACATTATTCCCAAAGGCGGTAGAGGCTATCCAGGAAAGCTTGAATCCATCTGCATCCTGCACTCCTGCAATCCACCAGTTAAAAACATTCATGGGAAAAGCCCAAGATATTGTTGAGGAGATCGCAAGTTGCAGTGTACATGTAAAAAGTGAAAAAGAATTTAATGTCTTTATTGCAACTAAAATCTTGATTCCTTTGTCAGGAGGCTACTGTATTTGCAATGCTAGCCACACTAACGTGAAAAATTCTAAAGAGGATCGGCTCATCCTGGCAAAACAATCCTCCTTAAAAGGACTGGCATTTGGTTAGTATATTAGAAATATTGCACTGTTTTAATACTAGTTGAGCAGAAGTGGTCTTGGGGAAATGAGCAGACTAAGGCATTCGAAGCCTTGAAGAAATCGCTTTCTCGCGAACCTGTTTTGGCTTGTTTCCGCTTAGACGCTCCTACTTTTGTTGTGACAGATGCCAGTCCAGTCGGCTTAGGTGCTATTTTACTGCAAGACCAGGGTGCAGGTCAGCGTAAACCTATCGCGTATATTAGTCGATCTCTCACATCGACAGAACGAAGGTATTCGCAGATTGAGCGCGAAGCTTTAGGTTGCGTTTGGGCAGTAGAACGATTGCACAATTATTTATTCGGTATCAAGTTTACACTGTTGACTGACAATAAGCCACTTTCAAGCATGTTTGATCCGCATTCGAGCAAAGTTTTGCCGCCTAGAATTCAGCGTTTGGCATGGCGTCTGCACCAATACGACTTTCAAATCACGCACATCTCGGGAGCCTCTAACACAGCAGCCTCGCTGTCACGTTTACCGTCCAAAAGCAACGATTTATCGGACAGTGGTTTTATTTGCGAAAATTATGTACGATTTATGTACTCTTCAAACATGTCAGGTTTGCAAGCTGTCACTCTTTCTGACATGAAGGCGCAGACAAGCAAGGATGTCACGCTAAGCAAGCTACTAAGCGAAATTCAAAGCGCAAAATGGTCGAACGACCAGAAGCTAAAAGCCTACAGCGGAATAAAAGAAGAATTATCCGTCTTTGAAGCAGTCATTCTTAGAGGAAATCGCATTGTTGTTCCTCAGTCGTTGCAGAAACAAATTCTGAAATTAGCGCATGAAACACATCAAGGCATAGTTAAAACAAAGCAGTTTCTTCGCGCGCGTTTCTTTTGGCCCGGTATGGACCAAGACGTTGAAACGCTGATCAAAGGTTGCAGTGCCTGTGTCGTAAACCAACCACCTAACAGGTACACGCCGCTTCAGCCGACCCCGTTACCTCGTGGTCCTTGGATTAAAGGAGCAGTCGGCCTCGTAGGACCTATTGATGGTAAGTATATTTTGACATACATCGACTACTACTCTTCCTATCCAGAAGCGCGTATCCTCAAGGAGATAACTTCTCGCGAAGTTATTGAAGCACTGACAGATATCTTTGCTAGATTTGGATATCCAGAAGAACTTGTTTCTGACAACGGAACAGTTTATCAGCGCAGAATTTGAAGCGTATTTGAAATCATGTGGAATTAAGCACATTCGCGTGTCTCCGTATTACGCGCGTAGCAATGGGAAATTAGAAAGATTTCATCGATATCTCAAGAAGAATTTTCGAGCGGTCATAACTGAAGGCAAGTCTTGGCAAGATGAATTGCCCAAAATCCTTATACTTTATCGAGCAAGTCTGCATCCGGTCAGTGGAAAATCACCCGCAATGTTGTTATTCACTCGCGAAATACGCATGAAAGTACCTCATATTGCAAGCGACGCTAACAACGTAGCACTCGATCGAGAACATCGGGCAGGATGCAAAACCTATCAAAGCCGTTTGAAAGACTATCACGACGCTAAGCAGCGCGCAGCTCCGCACAACTTTCATGTCGACGACATTGTGTATTGTGCGAATATGAAGCCAAACAAATTAGACTCGAAGTTCTCTCCGGCTAAGTATGTTATCGTTAAGTCTCAAGGGAGGGACACTTTCAGCGTTGTAAATGCTTCCAACGGTACCACTCTAGTTCGCTCATACAAAACATGACTTGCCCAGACGTAATTATTAACTGGACAGCAATACAGGCTAGATATGTTTTGTTTTGTTTTTTTTTAAGTTTTTTTTTTTGCAATGAACTTTACTCCTCTCCACCATTGTACAATACATTACACTATGTTACATTACATTGCATTACAGGAAATATACTAAAGCTAGACAGTAGTTGGCTACCAAACACACTAATCATCACACTACCTACGGTACATTACAACCTTATTTTTTTATATAATTTTCCAAGACTTAAACATTCCATATGCTGTCACAGAAAGTTGATTATTGGCTTCCACTTTTCATTGTGAATGCTTAGTCTATAGTTTTCAAGGGCAATTGAGCGCTCAATCAATTCAATGTATTTAGCTATAGTCCGCGGGATTTTAGCTTAGCGATGACTTGATTCAAAGAAGGTAAAGTGATGCATGGCAACAAAATAGATACGATCCAGAATAATTGAAGCAATACCTGAGAGCGATGCTAAATGTGAATTTTCCTTCGGGTTTCATGTTTAACAACTGTAGGTCATTTTGATCTTTGAAGCTCATAGTAACTGAATTACTGAAACTTTCCTCTTCGAGCAAAACCATGTCACACAAGCGAGACAAACATGGCGAACGGCTTGCTTTTGTGCACTGCTTCGTATAAGAACGCACGACATGGATTCCAGATTTGCTGCTCGCTGATTGGGCACAAAAATCTTTTGTATTTTTGTGCCCAATCAGGAGCCAGCATTGGCGAGGCCGTTTGGAACTGGTCCGGTAAGGCTTCGTCCCCAGGGGCTCTTTCTCCCTCTTTACCTTTCCTCTCGCCGATTTTTTTTCGCCGTTTTGTAGTCTCCCTCGCCCCACTAACTGCCCCTGGGTCTCCGAGGATGAGCCTACTGTAATAATGATGATATTTCAGGAACAACCGACAAACAACTCAAGGTAATAATTTTATATTCCAGTGGAAACATCGTTGTACGCGATTCAAATTGAAGCTACCAGCGAGATTTAAATCGGCCAAAGCTTTCACCAAAACGTCTCTGTCCGCCACCATCGTGAATGTGATGTGTTTACATTTTTTAACAAATTACTCATTGTGCGTTAGCCAATCAGAATTTGCGGCCGCCAGCGGCCGCAGAAATGAACAAAAGGGGGTCTTTATTCATTTCCCCTTCTCTCCCCAGTTCCCCTCCCTGACGCCTGCTACGCAGGCTATATAACAAGCATCCACATATACATGTAGCATCACAGAAATGGCAATAGTTGCAGAATAGTCGACAAAAGCTTATGGAAACAATACACTGTTCAAAGAATGGTCATTGCTGACTTATTTGCTCTACATCATACACTCTCACAAGCTACATGTAATATCTACTGTCCAGCGTGTGGAAAGAAATACAAGAACTCATTTTTCTTGGACATATTCTACAGTAGCTACTTAATTCAAGATGTGGTACTTTTATTTTGGCACTGATTTCCAGCTGTCTTGTGTGCTATAATATTTCATTTCAAAGAATGGACTACAATGTCCACATGCTGCACAAACTGCAAAAATACAAGAGCAGGTTGAGAAAATGGTTACAAGTTTCTCTGCAAATATTCTCCGTTACAAGCCTCAGTTACTGAAGCCACATATTGCCTGTGGTAAAACAAGCATTGACAGAAGCGACAGCAGCTGCAGAATAGTCAAAAGAGCTTATGTAAACAATACATTGTACAAGAATCATCTTCCCTGGCTCATTAACTTTACATCATGCTCTCTCAAGCTACCAGTACTACATGTACATATATCTGCTGTGCAGTTTGTGCATAATATGAACATAAATGTCACAAAATGCACAGAGACAACCACAGTTGTGGCACCAATTGCTAGTTATCTTGTGTACTCTAATATTTTATCCCAAAGCACAAACTACTGCATAACCTGTATAAACACATTAACACAGTTTAAACCAAGGATTGTCTTCAAAATTAAGGAAATAACTCTAGCCTACTATATTAAATTGATTGCACTGGACTCCTTTCCTTTGTTTCTGTGTTCAGTATGTAACATATTTTGTTCCAACAATCCATCAGTGTGTAGACTCCTATGCAGCTGTTTTCAGGGTAATCACGCTAAAGGGGAAGGAAACATTGCGTGATGACCCTAGAAATGGCTGCATGTGAGACCAATTCTCATAACTAGCACACACAAGGGGACAAGCACAACTTGAAATGATATGCCCAGCCTCACCCCCCATGCCCCCACTTCCATGAGAACCATGAATCAAACAATTCATCTGTAGTTTTTCACAGAGACTGGTCGCAAGGAAAATATGATTTTGTTTTGGTTCGTTTTTAATTGGTTGTCACAACTGAGTACACACAAGGGGACAAGCCTAATAATTTCAGATGACTAGTCCTTTTAATTTCAACCAGTTTGAATAAATCATTAAAATAAGTCACATTGGTCCCTGCGATTAGAATGTTTCTAGAAAATGAGTACTTTACATTGCTGGGCTTGCTACCCGAGACTACTCCAATAGACCTCTTTACCTTGTACGTTTTATTTTCCCAATGTAGGTCATGTGATGTTCTCAAGGTAATTTGTCCTTTGTCTTTTCATAAATGATGAAAACAAAATTTAAAAGAAACAGTTCTCTAGGGTAACATCACATGATCTACATTGGGAAAACAAAACATAGAAGTTGAAGAGGTCTATTAGCGCTGCAGTTAAAATACTTTTGTTAGAATATATCATAAAACTTTCTTACGCATGCGCATGAGTATAGGCTACTTGGAGCCTCTTGTTTTACTTTAGATTATTCTCAATGCAGTTTGTTTGAACCTTCCTGGAAAAATAACAAAGCACTGCAATTGGATTTGTAGCAAGAAATCAATCTATCAGAATTGTGGTTTTAGGAGAACAAATCCACATTATCCACAAACAGAAGGAACAGATACAAGAGATGCAAATAGAGAGTAGGATTAGAAGCAGACAAGATTCAGAAATGGACCCTTGATATCAAAGCACAAATAGGGGAATTCAAAAATTGCCACAAAGAACATGTGTGACAACGAGCTGCATGAGAAGAGGAAGAGAGAAAAAGATACTACAGAGATTAATTTGGAGTAGGCCAAGATAGATATCAGACAGGAATTTGAGAAGAAAATGGAGGCACGCAACAAATCTCATAGAAATGTCGCATCAAACTACTGAAGCTGGTAATCACTAAATTTCAAGGCACACGCCTCAATTATTATTACTCGTCATTTTTATACTAACATCCATTTA